>APFE031463710.1:765-54186 GCA_000404065.3 Pinus taeda
TATCATCCAAGAATTGTTCATTTATGTAATGTAAAGGAGGTTGCCCCCTCGAAGAGGCTGAATTCTAAGGCGTGGATCTATCTTTTCTATCTTTTTCTTGAGTTGGTTTCATAACAGACACCAAAGTCAAGTACACTCACGTTGAGAAGTTAACTTTGTCAGTGGTTCAAATCATCCAAAGATTCCATCATTACATATTGCTCTGGAAAACTATGGTCATTTAATATTGCAACCCTATGACATACATTTTTTCAGATCAATTTCTAGGGAGAAAGTACTCCAAATGGATTTTCATCCTATAGGAGTTTGACCTGGAATTCATCAAATCCAAGTCAAAGAAATCCGTAGTTTTTGTTGAGCTTATTTTCGACCTTCTCTCTAGTGGTTCTGAATCCACGTTTGAAAATTCAATCCCAGACAGTCGTTATTTATGATTTCTTCATTCAACCCTTAGTATGGAGACATCCTTGTATATCTCCAGACCTAGAATTTCTAGTCTAATACCTCTCACTTCGAGCAGTGACGTACTTGATATCAAGACAAAGATTATATAATCATTGGTGAAAGCCTCTATCATCATGGTATCGATATAGTTTTCCGAAGGTGCCTCACCCATGAGGAGGCCAAGAAATTCCTTAATGAAGTCCACTCAGGGGCATGTGGCAAGATTTATCTAGTTATGCTACTGCAAAGAATATCCTACGTGCTGGTTATTTTTGGCCTACCATTTTTTTCTATTGTATTCTCGATGTCCAAAAGTGTCATTCATGCTAGATTTTTTAAAGTAAGACCTATGGTCCACCAACACTTATACATCATGTTATCGATGTAGGTCCTTTTACAAAATGGGGTATCAATTTCATGACATGTAACCTCACTTGGTCGGGGGGCATGGATATATCATTGTAGTGGTTGATTACTTTACCAAATGGGTCAAGGAGATGCCTACATTTAATAATATCGACGAAAAAAATACATATTTCTTTTTCAACCATGTCATCTCTGATGGTTTGGTGTTCCACAAGCCACAGTTATGGATCACGGAAAACATTTCCAGAATCATATGATGACCTAACTAACTGCCAAGCTAGGAATTTCCCATGAAAGTTCCACTCCCTACTATCCACAGGTGAATCAACAAATTGAGGCTATTAATAAGGTTCTTAAAACTATGCTTAAATGTGTGATAGGGGTCCATAAAACAGACTGGAGTTTGCTTCTTTTTTCTGCCTTGTGGGTGTACTGAACTTCCATTAGGACTACTATTAGGTTTACACCATTTTAGTTGGTTTATGGTCTCGAAGTTATCCTTCTGAAAGAATGTGATATTATGTCATTGAAATTATCTATAAAACTCCTTCCTACCACTTATGTAGAAGTGGAATGTCTATTACAACTCACACACTTAGATGAGACACAGTGTGATGTCGTTTTAGCTAATGAATCTCATAAGAGACGTATCAAGGCACAATATGAAAAGAGTGTCAAACCCTACATCTTCTTAGAAGGAGATCTTGTTATGCTTTACGATTAAGAGTATGATAAATTAGGTTCAAGAAAGTTTAAACCAATGTGGCTAGGTCCATATGTTTTCAAATGTATTCTTTCAAAAGGGGCTTATGAGCTAGTATATTTGATGGAGTTCCACTTCCGTAGCCTAGAAATTGGTTGTACCTTAAAAATACTATGCTTTATTTTATGTAGTACACCGTGTACATGTTGTATATAGGTGTGGTGAGTGTGTTTGTAGTGTGTCCCTTCATAATTTCATTCAGTTTATATTAATCCCATTTACATTTGGTTTGAATATGTCAGCATCCTTGGAACCATTTGTTTGTTTTGCTTATGGTGTTAATTGTAGTACTCGGAACCTATCTTCCACACTGTGGGCCATATTCTCTCTAGATGACGAGTTAGTGAGTCTACAATGTATCTGTCTCGGTCACTCTACCACTAACATCGTTGAGTATAGTGCATTGATCGAACCATTATCTGATGTTGTTTCACATGGTATTCATCATATAGTCATCAGATTGAATTCACAACTTGTAGTACTATAGTTGACTAATGTCTACTAAGTTAGAAGTCCAAATACGCTTCACATGTTCTTAAGGTTTCGCCTTATAGAAAGACATTTTTATTACATCCAATATCAACACATTTCTAGAAATCTAAATACATTGATATACATGTTTGTGAATCATGCTTTAGATAGAAATTTGTGATACATGTAAATAATTTCAATACACATCACATCAGTTGAAAACGATAATAGAATGTAGGAAACAATGAAGATATATATATATATATATATATATATACACACACATAATGTTTGGTTTTACGAAATTTGTACCTGAGACACATATGGACACACAGCCTATCATATCCAAAATATATATGTGCAAATATGGTAGTACACTTCCTAGTAGACTAAGCATAGTGCTCATGATAACATGCCACTACACGAGCTATCTTGCACGGTAGTTGAATGATATGCCCTATCACCCCAATGGTATGTCATTGTAATCAAATAGGAAGTTGGTCGGCCATGGTCTCAACTATCCCATGTTTCAACCCCTCTATATGATGCTCTACCTTTGTGAGGGTATTTTTTCTATTGATATCATGTAGTACTTCATGTGCTATTGTAGCACCCTGTACTAGTGTTAGTCCCGGTTGTGGGTCTCCTACTTGTTGGAGATATGAGACACCCATATGTGGAACGGGTCCAATATGTGCATGTGCAAATCGATGGTTTAGTCTTGGAAACATTAAAAAAAAAAACACAAAAATTGTAAAACTGAAAATAAAAAATGTACCCCCCCGATCAAGGTGTCTACCAGACCCTCGGGGCAATAAAAGAAATTAATGGGGAATGCCTCGAAAGAGAAACCCACCACCCGAAACATGTGTTGCATGGTTGGTAGGGTCACTTCAGGCAGATGGGAGAGTAATATGTAAGCGAGTGGTGGCATGGGAAATTAGTCTCGGTGTAAGTTATCAGGTGATTGCATGTAGGGATCAGGAACTTAGACATTGGACCTGACTCAAAGAAAGGTGGTGGGCAGAGGTACCAGCTGTGGAGAAAGGAAGGAACTAGTGCGCACTCATCTGACCATATCATTTTTTATTTGGTATGTATTTGGATCCCTTCCCCTTTCCTTCATAATGAGATTCAACTGGACATGCGGTTTGGGTTGGCCTTGTATGAGACTGTAGGGTTTTGAGGGTTTAGGTCCTACCTTGTTAGTGCTTGTATCGGGTTGGGGATTAAATTATAGGTACTAGCTTGGAAGCATCTCTGTTTTAATGTAGTTTGATATTTGGTTGTCTCTATGGGGGATAATCATAGCTCGTCACCTTTTCTCTTCTAGTAGGAAGAAAGGCAGTGGGATGCAAGAAGCGGGTGGGGTGGGTCTGGAAGGTTTGGGATTAGAAGGCATGTGGCTCATCTGGATTTTGTATGAATGGATTCATGAATTTATATTTGATAATGGGTTTAGGAAATCTTCAGTGTTTGTAATGCCTAGCTTGCTCGTGAAAACTATGTCGATGGCTCTACATCTAAGCAAGGTTGGCTCAGCTCGGAACTAGGCAAGTTTAGCAAAGTTTTGGACCGTTGGTCACTAGAATCCTAAGTGGAATTGGAAAGAAGGGGTACAGGGTAATTAGGGGTGGGGGAATTATGCTTTGGTTGTGACTTCCTGGAAGTCTTGGGAGGGAAAACCTTTGAGTCTCAGCCACGATAAATGGTATGTGTGGCGTTAGGCCCATAATTCTGAATACTAGTTGGAACCTCTGTTTGTTTTCAAAAATCATGTTAAACTTTGTTATGAAACTCGGGAGGCCAGTGCGAACCATTTTTTTGGTTTTATGTGTGTATTTTTGTCTTTGGACATGTGAACAAGTAGACAATAGAACTCACCATTTGAGTGACTCGGGACTTATACCACCCACGAGCACCCAATGTTACATCTCATCAAGTTGTGAGACGGTCACCATGGTCCATGCGGTGGCTTGAACTCGAAGCCCTACCTCGCATGGTCGCGACCGGAAAAACAACGAAAGAAGGGAAGAAGAAAAATCCAACAACCTTGGGGGCAAGTCGAGGGGCCACAAACCAACTGTCAGCATGATCAATGAAGCCACGGAAGCTTATCGCGAGGGCATAGACGAAGAAATTTGGAAATTGATAGAGGATTGGGAGGCGGATCTAAACCATCAAGCAGGATCCATGGAGATGGAAGTAGAAGACTGATGGGTCTTGGTGCCTAATCTAGGGCATACCAAGGCTTGGTAACCCAATTCAAACATACTTTGTTCCTCTACTGGTTAATGAAAGAAATTCTAGGCAAGGCCCTGAACAAATTTCTCTGAATATGGCCATCGCAGTTCAGGCATTCCTAGACTACAAGTTGGACTTCCAAAAGCTCTTGTTTCAATTGCAGGAGCAGGATGGGAACCTCTAGTACATTGAAAATCACTTGCCTTCCTTTTTTTCATCGACTGAACTCTTGAGGTCGAATACAAAAGACCCAGTTCCAGTGGAATCTGCTTTAGCTGAGGAAGTAGAAGAATGAAAATGATGTCTTTTTTTGTAGTTTTTTATGCGGATAGATTTTAATTTTACTTGTAATTACATTCATGGAAATAAGAAAGTAGATAGCATGATAAACATAGACATATAGTCATATATGGCTTGGTTAGAAAGACTCAAGACTTATCATTTTTGGATGGCATACCATGCCATTAGGTGCCCAACAAACTTGGTTTGCTACAGGGAAAGTTGAGGCCACCTAAATATTTTTAGAACTCATTGTAACTTGATGTTAAATCAATAGAAAAAAGAGGTACTACCAAGCTTAACCAAAAATAAAATCAAAATATCTTACCTATAGCACCCCATTTCTCTCCCTTAGGAAGCACGAGCTCTAGGTCTCCGTGGAAATCCACCCTTATGTATGGATGATCATCTACCATAATAAACTACATGTGCAACCATCTAAAGAAAATCGTTGTGAATATCATGGGTGATGGACCTGCATGGCGGGACATGAGATCTATCCACCTCCTCATTCGTGGAACTCTCGCATCAATGGGCTCGAGTGAGATAAGTTGAGACTGTAACAATGGAATCCTCTCTAAATAAAAGGAGACCAAGATTTCTCAATAGCTAAAGTTATTTAGTCTCCTATATTTTTCTTTAGTCAATTTTTCTTTTCATGTTTACCAACACTCCCTCACTCTAGTTGAAGATGGTTGGCTCTATGCATTCTAGAGCATACTGCATGTATGACCTATTGGACATGTGTAGTGTATATTTACTTGCAAACCTGTTGATAATGAATAGGATTGTTTGTAGAGGAAATCGAACCATGTCTTTTATGTTTATTTTCCCATCCTTGAATGACTGGGCTCGAGGTCTGTAATGAGTGGCAACATAATCCTTGACTATTTCTCCTCCCCTTCTCGTGCCTTTGAAATAGATGAGGGCACCTCGTCTAGATAAACTTTTTAAGAAATATATGTATTATACCTTTATCTCGAGAAGATGTTTTCCTAGCCTAAATTTCTACACTTGAACATCCTATGCACGTACAAGATATTCAAGTAATTTCATTTATTGCCTCATTCTAGGAAGGCTAAATAATTTTAGCAATCCAAAATTTCTTAGTGCTTGGATGGTAGCAAGATCATTTGATGCATTCATATCTTATTATTCATGTTCTCTTTCCTACCATATCTGAGAAATTTTGTAGCAATGAAATCCTGAAATATCACAAAGAGACTCATTAAGGTTGATTTCAAGCAAAAGACTTGACACGTTTTGAGAGAAATTAGTGGTACAAATTTGGGTTTTGAGATAAACACACCCCCCTAAGGGAAGACAGTGCATTGCAGTTCCCCCCTCCAGTGTTAAGTCTCCATGATCAATGCACCTTTTGACTTGTTGGGGGTGTGTTGACCGAGGGGCACAATATTTGTGCCCTAGGGCCTCTAAAAATCCAAAAAATGTGCATGACACTGTAAAATGCCCCCATGAAAAGAAAGAGAAAGGTCTTAGCTCCTACCTGGAAGTGACAGCTCCTAAAATGATCCTTTAGATTAACGACAATTAGTTGCAGAAGGTCAAGGGTAAAAAGCACTCAAAGCTACAATGTCAAATGGTGAATGTGAAATGGTAAAAATGAATTGTCATTTTAGATATTTATAGTCATTTATCCATTATTTTATTTGTATTTAATGTCTTGACCTAAATACAGTTCAATTTTATCATGAAACGGGTATTTTTAATCCATTTGATGGTGTTTTGAGCAAGTCAACCACTGTTTAAAGAATTTTATCGTGTTTTGAATGAAATAAGAACATTTTGATCAAGGGTAAACTTTTATCATTTTTTCGGGCTCTGTAAAATTATAAAAAAAGAACTCCCCTAGAGTTCTCTTTCATCTCTTTTCAGACTCCCAAAATATGAAAATATTGTCGATCACTTGTCTTTTCGAACTTGTTAAAGTAAATGAAAATTCATCTACTCAGTATAAGTTTAACCTTTTTTAGAACTGAGATAGACTCTTTATGAAAAAGGAATACCTTAGTCAAACATGGCTTAGAGTTTCTCTTGAGTATTGTTTTCTTCCTTATTGGACTCAAGATACTATCTGTGATAAGGAACCTTTGGAGTTTTCTTTTTCATCTCTTTTTCACACTCTCTAGAAATGAAAAAGATGTCGAGTTTTCACCTTTGTTGGACTCATAAAAACATAAAACAACGATGGACTCATTGCTCATGACAAGACTGAACCACTCCTTCTTTGGGTTCATCAAATATTCTCAGAGGGATTCATCCAAAGGATGAACTTACAGATCAATCATATGTTATCCTCCTCAAGCTTGTCAAAAATAAAGAGGTACTGAACAACAATGGTTGGGGAAATTGGGAAAACTATATACTTCATTTGTTAATGGAAACGAGTCGCCCTTGAACACGACATTCTTCCACTTCATCTATGTGGTTGTTGGGTTGGGAAAGATTCTTGTCTTTCGATTTATCATACCTTTTCAAAGCCTCCATTTTTTTTTTGGGTCAATGCTTCCAACTCCATTTCAGTGTCTAAAGTAATTGTGTTCAATAGAAGTCATTTAGTCGATATCTACTATAATAATCTTAATCCTTCATTCCATGTTTTTCATTCTTGATCTAGTTCCATATCAGCATTATTTTATCTCAAATCATCATACTTGTTTCATTTCATTGATGGGGGATACATCAAGGGCCTTCTGCGACAATCGCTTCTTTTTGACATCAACTCATTATCCAGGAAATTGACTCAGAAACATCCCTTGGTATCTTGGTACTTTCATACATCAATGGCAAGTTTCTTTTTTCTCGATGACAAGTTTACATTGTTGGCCTTCGACTAAAATATTTTGTGTGGTGTTTGGCATCAACTCATTCATTCACACCATATGGATTGTACTATAGTACCTTGAGAGCCATTAACATCATCGGTGGTTTCTCTCACGTCTGTTAACAACTTACATCATTGGTTGGTAATCAGATGGTGTCTACTGTGTTATACTTCATCTCATTGGTTCACATGCTTAGACTCTTCATTGGTTGGTCATGTGAACGAGATAGAAGACCCAGAATCTAGTTTCATCCATGTGAGCTGCGATTTCAGGAGTAATACAAGATCACAATATATGATGGCTACAATCATACAT
Organism: Pinus taeda; assembly: GCA_000404065.3. Taxonomy (NCBI): domain Eukaryota; kingdom Viridiplantae; phylum Streptophyta; class Pinopsida; order Pinales; family Pinaceae; genus Pinus; species Pinus taeda. Next base: position 8,494 of record APFE031463710.1, read on the forward strand.
ATAGTCATCTAATCATTGGTCCACTAGCAGTCATCTATGGACATGTCTTTTGGTCATTGTACATGTAATATTAACTTATGTGCTAATCATGGGTATGCCTCCCTCAACAAATATATCATGATGTAAATGTATTGTAACATATGATGCTCTTGTTTGTTGTTCTTGATCCTCACTTGTCACAAGGTAAAGCAATCCAGTCATCAGTTGTAATTTATGACTTTGGGCTTTAGGGGGAAATCTATTATAGGCCATTTTTGTCACATCTAGTCAACAGGCATTTAAACAGGACCAATTCACATCCCTCAACATATTGTCATCATCCCTACACAAAGCCCAAGGCATGACTCTGTTAAAACCCTGAGTATATACTATGAACTGCTAAGATTCCAAGATTTTAAGGCCAAGCACACCCTGGCCCTTTAGGGATGAGAGTTGACTACCAGGTTGACCCTCTCTGCACCTGCGCTGATCACCAGCAGGTTGCTTAGTCTTGGGGATGTGCTAATTCTAGAAATTCAAGAAAAATAAAAAGAATCTCGAAGCTTCCTCTTCCAAGATATTCCTGAGGTTGTTTCAACTATTTACCTTGGATAAAAATTTGAATCCTATCTAATTCCACCTTGGAGAAATCATCATCTTATCCCTTGAGCTCATCCTCCCATCACTTTTGGATCTCAAGCCTAGATTGGTAAATTGATAAGAATTCATTGACTAACTCCCTTATCTATATATTTACAACCATCCATGGGAAAAAGGTTGGCTTTTGGATATTAATTCTACCCTCATGTTGTTGCTTTAAGAATCATTATTCCATGCATTAGGGTGACATAGAGTCATACTTTGTGGCAAGGAAAGGACAGGTCAACCTAGGGAGCTCTTCTACAAGATCAAATCCTATTTTTGGTTATAACTCTCTCCATTTCTAATAATACAAAGAGTAGATTGTTTTCCTATATATGATGTTATTATTTAATGTATTTCAATACTATCTTGATCTATTGAATGAAGTGATTATATTATGCTACATAGATGTCGTAAATATTTGGCTTGTCTTGTTTTATTGTGCATGTTCTAATTATAGTGACCGAAAGGATTGGAGAGTACAAGCCGAGTAAGGAGCGAAGCTTGTGACAAATTCCAGGTAGGCCTCATCCTATCATTCAATTACTTTAAGGAAGATATTGTGCCCTTTGCTTTCTATTGTTATAGGTTAGTCCATTAGACCTAGGGAAGACACTTTTGTTTGTAGTCGTAGATTTTGTATAATTGTAAGCTGAACATGCATAGTTGAGTCATGTTTGAGTTATGTTGAGTCATACGGTCGTAATTAAGGTGAAGTGTTGGAAATTGTAATTACCCCTGTGTCCATGTAATGCATGAAGTGAGCAGTTGAGTTGAGTTGAGTTAACTCGAATCCAGTATTAGATGTTCAAGTTCATTCTATATTTGGAAAGGTATTTAGTGTGTGTTTTCATGTTGAAGTTAGCATCAGTTGAGACGCGAGTCAAAATGTATAAATACCCCATTTTGGGTTCATTGTAATGAATTAAGTTTATATTAGGCCAGAAGAGGAAAGAGTCGCAACTCGATGAATGTGTATTAAGAAGTTTTATGAATAGAATTTTTTGTGTATTTTATGTCTTTTCCTCCTCTGCCTTTCCATCAACATCTTGCAGGGCACTTCGTTGTCTTTAGTCGAGCATGTGGTGAGATAGGTTGTGAGCTTTGGTATTTGCCTCCTCAACTGCATTTATACTCAGATTGACGATGACCTTCACAATCTCCATGGGCTCTGGCCATTTAGATAATCCAAGAAATCTTGAAACACTGGATACACAAAATTCTGGATATGGTGTGTTGCTGCATGCACGATGGACAACATTGGATATCGATTTCTAGTGCATTATTTGTACACCTCCACCATTCCTATCTTTACTAAACCTATTAGAAAACCCTACTGCTAAACAAATAAAAGAAACTATGAGCAATGTAGATGTTAGGGAAATGGAAAGGTCTTGCCTAGGGTAATTCCACCTTGCAACTCTCATGGTGGATTCCTCCGATCCAACATCGATATTGGAATAACTTATATCAATATTATTCACTTTATAGTGATGCATAGCTTTCCTAGGTGCGTTCAACTCAACAATCAAAAGATCAAAAGTTTTTCATTTGAAACCCCGACTAACAATGCCCTGCGCGAAGGTTTAGGGTTTCCTTGATTGTCGATCAACTTGAATATTATGAGCAACAACAAAAAGCACCATGGTTGTGGGGCTATCTGTATCAGGTCTGAATTGCAATGGGGATGCTTTCATTCTTTATCTTTTCGGTTGTTTTAAAGGACATGTACTTTTTTCCATTTGGATGTTTTAAATGACAAGCACTATTCAAGAATTTCTTACAAGAATTTTGAGGGCTAGAGTAGCAAATCCTTACAAGAACTCCTTTTATGGTGGTGAGATTTCATTTATGGTTTTTTTTCATGGTTGCTTGAGGCTTCGATTTTTTAAATTAGACATGCATGTGTGATAGTATATTGGTTTGTTAGAATTGAAAGCAATTTAAAGAAGTTTTATTTAACTATTTTAAATTTTAGAGTTTTTTTTTAATCGAATCCACTTAACAATTTTTGGTGAGATTATGATATTTGTTTTAAGGTTATGTTATGTTATATGATGTTATGTAAACATTTTGACTCAGTCAAATTATGTAACAATAAAAATAAATTTAAAATACAATGAAAATATATTAAATAAAATATAAAAATTAGATTATTAATTATAATTATTAATTAAAACATTTTAATTGTGTCAATTTACAAAAAATAAAATAAAATTAATAATTAAATAATTATCAATTATTAATAATTAAACCAACCTATATCCATTTTAACTTAGGGATCTGTTGTAGCATTTTTTGGTTTTGATAAGTTAGAATAAATTAGGCAAAAAATGAAAATGTATTTACAAAATGTTAAGATAGGATATGGACAAAAAGAATATTGAATAAAAAATGTTAGGAAAATATTTTGATAAATATGTCCATATCAAAGAAAATGTTAGGGTAGATGCCCTAAAAAATGAAGGCAAAATAAAATGTTAGGTTAGACAAAAAAGAAAAAAAAATCAACTCTGAAAGTGTTGAAAATCTAAATGCCACTACTTTGTTCTAAATTCAGTTTGGAAAATAATAGTTGTGTGCAGTTTGTTTAGATGCCACACTAGGTTATTTTATCCAATTATACAGTTGCATCATAATTGGATTTTCTTTAAAATTAATTCTCATAGGTAGAAAATAAATTGGCTCAACAGTTTAATCTGAGCCAATGGAAGAAATAAGGTATAGAGATAGATTGTTCATAAAAGAAAATATTGGGTTGCTAGTTCAAATGCACTCTAGAAGGATAAGTAAAAATGTTAGGAATAAAAGGGTAGGTAGAAATGTGAAAGTTTGAGATGCTGAAATGGTTATTTCCTAAAGACCAAAAATTGAAGGCGGGTAAGCGTCGTGCAAGTTCCCTGTGCAATATTGTTGTCAACCGTTGGATGACTGCTGATTGTTGACCGTGGGATCAATATTGCATCGCATCATTCATGAGTGAATGAACCTTGGGCAGAAGAAAGTGCAATTTGTGACGTCACTTACGACCATTAGATCTAGAGAGAGGATATCAACGGCATAGAGTCAATTGATGTTCAGTTGTTGTTCAATTGTTGTTTAGTTTTTGTTCAGTCGTTGTTCAGTTGTTGTTCAATTGTTGTTCAGTTGTTGTTCAGTTGCTATTCAATTGACCTCCTGCATCATTTTTTGAATAACCAAAGTTTAGACTTTATGTTATTTCATTCATATGCTATCACTTTATTCATTAAAACACCCGGACCCACAGCCGCCATGTCTTCCTATCATATCGCGACCCCACTATTCATTCCTTGCTCACACGTTAAACTCCCTCCACCTCACCTCTCATCCTGCACACTTCTCCATAATCATACAACCCTCATTTATCATCTAAAGTTTATCGACGAAGGGGGGGGTGGATGGGAAGTCTAAATACCACCTATATAAACCACAAAAGTACCTTTTAGTCTTTCGGAACTAAAAAACCCAAAACCACAAACCACTTCATCTTACCCCTTAGCGTAGTATCCTTCATAGTCGTTACCGCCACCCCACATCACCTCCACATCACATTCACTCCATATTTCCCGTCCAATCATCTACCGCCTATCCATTGCCAATTCATTTCTACTCCTGCGCATTTATAACCAAATGTCCATTAATTAACCCGTTGGATAATTAATGAACTTACAAACATTTAGCACCACCTTCCCAATCCATTTTTCTCTTTATAAACACTATGTCATGAATTTCAAAGGTTACATAGTTAACTTTTGTGACCCAGAGTATTCTTCAAGCCTGCCTGCTCAACAGCTCAGCCACTTTCCGACATTCTAGCAGCCACTTGTCCTGTTCGCAAGCACATCTTCCACGTCCACTTGTCAGTTACCTGTCTCCACTCTAGTAACTCATTTTACCATTTTTTCATATACAGTCCGTAGTTTCGTTTGGCAAAATTCCTTCCATTGCAAAATCAATTGCAGAAGTTTCAAATCCTCTAATTCAACCACAGATTGATTTCCACCATACTCCATTAATTGACAAGGATTGCAAAATCATTGAGACTTCTTCTTAATTTGATTTATTTGAAATTTACTGTTGGTGGGAAGAGAAGCTAATTGACTAGAGTGATGAAATTGGGCTCTGGGAATCCCAATTACCCCACTATATTTTTCCACAAATACACAGAGCTCCAGAGTTTGTGAGAAAATGCCATGAATTGGATGACACCAGCCAGAGAGCCATTATCTCACCTATTGGAGAAATCCTCTGTCCTATTAATGTTGATTCAATTGAGAAAATGTTGCAGGCCCATGCCACTACACCAAATCATCCTTTTTCTCATGAAAACCTGATAGAATCTTATAACAAATTGGACTTTACCAAGAGATCCCAGTCCCTGGAACTATTTTTAGCAATTGGTAGTCCTTTACCAAAGAGAAATCCCCCATATGATTCATCTATGTTTCCTGATAGAACTAGGCATATTACTACTATTCTGTCCTATTTGCTTGGTTATCACTCTGATCAGTCTGTCAATGAATCCATCCTTGGTTTCTTATCCATGTTTTATTTTGATTCTAAACCTACTGTTATTTATGATTTCATTCATTTCATAGCTAAAACCATACATGAGCAGTTTTTCAAATTTAACATTGAAGAAGTATTCAAGTATGTTTCAGTACTTGTGTATCTGTTTATATATTTTGAGGGGGACAAATTCCCATTTTCTTTGTAGAAACTTGATGAAGGATCGCCACAGTTAGTGATTTTCTGGACTTCAATGGGGATGAAGGACAAAGAATAATTCACAAATAAGCAGTTCATAGAGTTGTTTATTCATCCAACCCTCAACCTTATGAGAAAAACTCCATTACCAAGCATCAGAGAAGAGATTTTCAAAGAACTTTAGTTCATAGATCAAACTCCAATAGGAGATTGGTATTGCTACCAAAACTACACATAAATTAGGGTTTTTGGCTATGAGCTTCCACCCTACAAACTACCAACATACCTCCCGATTATAATCTTTGCACTAGAGTACTTGAGGCAAATATTGAATGCAGATGAAGTACATTTTGTAGTTGCGAAAAAGAAATCACAATTTAAGATCAAAGCTCAAGTTGGTCCCTTCATTTGTAATACTAGGGTAGTAGGGGAGGAAGCTAATAAGCTACTAAAAGAAATGAAATTTGCTCTCAGTTTCTCTTGGTCATATGACCCATTGGGAGTCATCTCCAAACTCGAGGTGGAAAATAAATTCACACCATATCATCATACAACTAGGCCTGAGAAAGAACAGTTCAAGAGCTAGTTGGAATTGACAAAGAATACCCTCCAGGAGGCTGAGGAGCACGTAGTCTCTAGATCTAATATGCAAACTCCAATTGCAAAGTAAAAGACAGCCAAGAGAGGGAGGGAAGAACAATCTTCACCTGTAACAGAGGAAACAAGCCAAGGCTTCAAGGTTTTTCACAGGAAAAAGAAATAAAGAGTCTCTATGAATGTTGACTCATAGTCCGGTGAAAAGTCTATACAATCTCCAACTTAGTCTACCACTTGTCATGAACAACAAAGAGTTCAAACTGTTGGAGTCATTCCAAAGAATAAAGAAGAAGACATCTTCCATGTCTTTATTGAAATCAAAAGAAATAATGAAGAATTGAAGTTGAAAACTTACACCCTATTCTGGAAGCATTCTTCCATCTCTCAAGCCAGGCTTCTTTCATTCTTCAATTCTGAGAAGAGGAAGATGCAAATGGCAATCTTGCAGGTCCAAGTTCCTTAGCCCAGGACTGCAACACAATAACATAAACATACTTCTTTTGAGTTTAATGTTAAGGATGTGCATCCAATTGATCAAATTGAGATGCACAAACAAACTGGACAGATGATTGCTTCAACCTTGACAAACATTGTTATGAGTTTGTCAAAGATGCAAGTTATATTGGCCAACATTCAGTCACAATTAAAGTTGGAGAAGGTATCCTCATTAGCATAGGATACCAAGATTCAGTCTTTGGAAAATCTAGTGCTAAGGATGGGATATGATCCCTCAAACATAAATGTTGTAGAGGAGCTCATTAAGAAAAAGAACACTAAGGTTGAAGCATCAAAGAAACAGCTAAAACTGCCAACATCTGAGAATCCAATGGCCAAAGAAATTGAGGATCAGAGACTCAAAAGTCAGATATGATGAAACTCATCATAGAACAGAATTTGCAAATAAAACAAATGGAGGAACAGATGGAGAAATTGGTTAAGGAGAAGGAGGAAGTTATTAAGAACATTCAAAGTTCAGTGGATGTATTCTCTCTTGCAGCAGTTCCCATCACTACAGTTTCTATTACAGCCACTACATCAATAACAGGTACAATAGAAGGAGCTGAACAACTTACTGAAGTTGTTCAGAACTTGTCTATCCAGACAAGAGAAATCAATAAACTAAAGGATGAACTCAAAGAGTTATGGCTTATGAAGTCTATATCAGACAATTCACACTAAAGTGAAACAAACAAACTCAAAGGCCAAGTGGAAATGTTGAAGAAAGAATTCATAGATCCTTTCATAGGAAACAAGTTGGGTTTAGCAAAAGAAATTATGTGGGAATAAATCACAAAGGAAATCAAGGAGAATTGGCCCTCCATTAAGATAATATTCAATAAAAAAGATCTCTTGGAGAAAGCTCAGGAAGTAATGGATCCATAACTAGACAGCTGGAGGATATGCCAGAGATTGCCTCTAATATAATCAAATTTCTGAATTCCAAGGATGACTGCGAGCTTGAGGAGTTAAGGATAAGTGACAAAACTGAAATAATATTATAAGTAAAGAAGATTATCACTATGAGAAATCTCAACCTTCAACTACAAGAAAAGTGCAACAATGTTAACAACATGGTTCAGAGATTCTTCAAAAAAATTGTACCTTTGATCAGCAAAGGTTTACCTTCTATGATGTTTATTAATGATAAATTGATGCCAATAGAGGATTATGTCAAAAAGTTAACAGAGGTGAGCACCCGTGCAGCTTTAGTAGCCAACATCAAAGGATCAGAAACACCAGCTCTCATAGTAAAAACACTCATGGATTCTTTCTTCATCCTAGATGAAATCAAGCATATATTTTTGGTAGAACCCACTTTTACTAAATATACCGAGATGGATGAAATCTACAGGAGGGTAACAAAGATTTCTATCCCAGATAAGAAACACTGGGAATAATTAACAAATTTAATTGATTAAGGATTATTCAACAACATTGAATTTTTGAGGAAACAGTCAGCTAGCTTCAACCACTTTTCAACTTTTTCAGTGATAGTCATCAAACAGCGCATCACCGAAGCAGTGCCAGATCATTAGACAATTTTATTTTTGATTATGTAAATAATCTATTTTTGTAAAAGTAGTTTAGGATATTTTTCGCCCTACTGTTGTATAAATAACTCTCTTCACGAGTTATTAAGGGTTGCACCCTTGAAGAAGCATTTCTAAACATCTGATGTAATTAATCTTTTTGGATCATTAATACGAAGCAAAGGATTCTAAATTCTATTTTGCACAGTTTGTGTTTCCTGTAAGTGTTTCCAGTGTCATTCATTATGTTTTTCTTCATATACTTGTGTCTTGCAGAGATAACTAGGTAGGAGTAATTGTATTTCAATCTATTCCTATAAGTTTTCTGAGGTGATAATCTATAAAGAGAATGAATTAATGGATTGTTTTATTGATTACTTCCCTCAAAATTAATAAATCATCAGCATCTTTTGTAATCTTATGTGTATTTTCTCAAACCTATAAACATAGTTTAAAGGTTTTCATACTTATGATTATCTAGCTTTCGATTTGAAAAATGTGGCAATCATATTACTTTTTTGTTTCTGCTCATCATCATAAAATCTATTTCGCTGTGTAAATATTTATAGTAGCCCTCTATTGAGATATTGATATTATTAAAGAGGTTAGGCACATCATTTCTATATCTGTTTCATCCATTGGTCTCCCAAATTAAAACAAAACCCCCAAAACATTTATCTTAGATGCTCTAGTATAATAGTTGACCATTATTATCTCAGAGGTACAACATCAAACTGGCATCGTTGTCCAGGACTCAAATTTCATTAAGCTTTCCTGGGAAATGATATGTATTATATTCCTTTAAGGTGATTAAAGGTCTAGAAAGGTTAAAATCCTTCACTTGGTGACTCCACTCTCCCAAATTGGCACCTTTTAAGCACACCAGATCTCGTTCAGAGGCTGACTTAGTTGATCCTCTGTCAGATACTGAAAAAATTCTTAGAAAATCCAGTTCTAAAAGGGGACATCAACCCTCTTCTTCTTCTTCTTTAGTCTTGAAATATGAAGATTTAGCATCATTTGATCCTTATAGTAGCATTCCATCCAATCTAAATTACCCCCACCTATCACTTAGGGTTGCTGAACTCTTAAACGAGGGAGTTGATTTTAAATCAGCATTCCTCATTCATTCATTTGAATCTCATTCAGAACCCTCACTACCACTAGGATCACCTAAAACTGAGTCTGACTTGGGTGTTAATTTACTAGAATACAAACCAACAGATTTCATATCCCCTATCACTTATTCATTTCCCCCCACATCTGAACAACCTGAAGCTTCTACTTTTGAACATCTTGAAGATACCTTCTCTATGTATTCAAATCCACTCTTTGAAACAAAGGAGGTTAGTCATCCACAGGTCCATAAGTTAGTTCTTAAGACTCCTTTGAAATCATTCAAGAGATCCCCTCCTTCTTCACCTCCAACTAGTTCTTCACCCCCTCAATCACCTTCTTCGACCCCTTCTTCATCTTCTTCAACTTGTTCATCCATAGAGACACCTCATACACCACCTCCCACTATGGATTTTTGACCTATTCTATAGGTTAGATACGTAGCTTTAGTCTTACCTCCTAATCTCGATGCATTTCCAGCTGGATAATTGAAATACCTTCCCAGGTATAATGGACAAACGATCCTTCTACCGAAGACCATCTTCAAGCCTTTTTAGACTTTGCAAATAACATGAATACTGAACAAGAAATGTTTACATGAGGTTGTTTCTATAATCACTTAAAGGAAATGTAAGAATTTGGTTTAGGCAGTTACCTATAAATTCCATTAGAAATTAGGAAGAAGTTACAAATATATTTAAAAACCAGTGAGGTGTGAAAAGGGACCCTCTTTACTTTCTTACGGAGTTTGATGAACTTAAAAGAAATTTTGGTGAACCTATATCAGACTTTATCAAAAGATTCAATAAGATTTATCATAAAATGCCCCTTGATTGTAAACCCACTGTAGCAGCAGCAAATTCTAGATTTTCTAAAGCCTTTGATGATGATTTTGTTGTTATGCTAAGAGAGAACTTCAAGAACTCTTGAAGCTATGCAAACAAATTATATTAAGGTAGAAGCGAACAAGGCTACTTCAACTTCTTTGAAATCTAAAGAGAAAAAGGCCCAAAGAAAATTAAATCAACACCAGAGGTTTCTAGTTCCTCTAAGATTAAAACTGAAGATTCTAAAATAGATGAAATAACTTCTCTTCTTAGAAATCTATTTAATAGAATTTCCAAGATTGAGACTCAACCTGGAACAATTCAACAAACAGTTTCAAGACCCCAAAATCAAAATCAAGGTCAGTATAAAATTAATCCACAATTACAAATTCTTCAAAGACCTAGTAATGATCAACAGATTCCCACTCCTTTGTTGATAGATGATCAGCAACCTGATGATAATATTATGACCATCACTGAAGATATAAATAATAGGGATACTTCCTCTAATAAAATAGTTATTATTCCTCTCACACAACAAAATGAGATTCAAGAAGATCAAGAATATTCACAGGTTTCTAAACGCCATGCCTTCTCTAAATTTTTAATTGCAGAGTTGAACAAAAGATATGACCTTAGGCCTAGGCCTGGCCCTGGAAAACCTCCTAAGGAAACTCCAGTAATTGATCCTCGTACCAAAACTGCTCAAACTCAAATGAATTTTATTCGACCATTAGATCAGTCAATTGATACTCCTCAAAATGACAAAAATGGATTGACTACATTTAATGCTGAAAAAGAGTTAGAAAGAGTTAAAATCCCAATTCCTCTTTTAGAACTTTCTAAAAACCCTGGGTATAAAAATCAGGTCTCCAAATGGAAACAATATACCTCAGTTGATGCTGAAGGTGATATCATCAATTTGCAAGATGAAAAACCAACAGTTGTTTTTGGCCCAAGCTCAGATATGATAGATGAAATAGTGCCTCCTTTCTATGTAACTCTTAAGACAAATGATTCCATGTTGTATAATTGTATGCATGATTCTGGAGCATCACATAACCTTATGCCAAAAACTATCAGGGACCATTTGAAACTCAAGATAACTGGATCCTATCATGACTTGTACACCTTTGATTCTCAAAGGGTGCCTTGCTTAGGATTTATTAAGGATCTAGTAGTCACCCTTGCCCAAATTCCAGTGAAAAGTGTAGTACTTGATATAGTTGTCACAAATATCCCTCCCAAATTTGGAATGCTCCTTTCAAGGTCTTGTTGTGCCAAATTAGGGGGAACTCTTCAGATGGATATGTCTTATGCTATTATTCTAGTTTATGGGGGAGAACAACTAAGATTATATAGGGAGGTGAGATTTGCGCACACTATTTGAAAAACAAACCAGCCAAGGAACAATCCCATTTATGCAATTGACCAAGATTTTGGTTGCTTTCGACTCTCTTCAAAACAAGTGCATGAAACTCAAGTTAAAATTGAAGATGTAATTGAAAGTCCAGTACCAAATCAAACTGATATATGGAAACTATTCTTTGATGGCTCATGTACAAAAGATGGATTAGGAGTTGGAGTAGTTTTAATATCACCAGAAAAAGAAAACATTACCCAATCATGTAAGCTCGACTTCGAAGTTACAAATAATTTGGCTGAATATGAAGCTTTCCTTTTGGAATTGCAAGTAGCCAAAAGCTTAAAGGTTCAAAACTTAAGTGTTTTTACTGATTCAGAACTTATTGTCAAACAAGTGAGAAATATTTGTCTGACTAAACACCCTGGACTTAGGTCTCACTGAAATGAAGTATGGGATTCAGTTGAAAACTTCTTCAATGATTTTAATCTCACTTATATTCCAAGAGATCATAATATTCATGTAGATGCCTTAGTTGTTTCTTCCAGTTCATTTAAAATTCCTGATCAGACTAATTTACTCTACCAAATACAATTAGAGTATAGACCATATATCCTAGACAATCTAAAACACTGGCAAATATTTGGAGATGATGAACACTTTTAATCTTTTCTGCAAGTTATAGATAAATTTTTTGTTCTACAAATTTATGAAGATAGATCTAAAATAAATGAAAATACAAGTGAGAATGATACTTCAGATTTCAGTTCAAAAATTGTTGATCGTGATATTATTCAATTGTTTAACAATTTTATTTCCAAAGGCTTAATACCTTTAGAAAAATTGTTTGATCAAAATGATGTCCTCCGAAATCCTCAATCCATTTCTTTAGAAGAGGACATAGAAGAAATTAACATTGGAACAAATGATGATGTCAAAAGCATAAAAATTTGTGCATCTCTAGACCCTGAGATTAAAACTCAATATCTTAAGTTACTTCAAAATTATAAGGATGTTTTTGCTTGGACCTATGCTGATCTTAAAACTTATGATACTTCATTAATACAACATAAGATCCCTTTGAGGCTAGAAGCAATATCTTATCAACAAAAACTTAGGAGGATTAATCTAGCCCTTCTACCAACTGTCGAAAAGGAAATTAAGAAAATGCTAGATGCCCAGATCATTCTCCCTCTTATATATTCTAATTGGGTTGCAAATTTAGTTCCTATCAAGAAAAAGAATGGAGAAATCAAACTTTGTGTGGAATTTATAAATTTGAACAAAGCATCATTAAAGGATAATTACCCTTTGCCCAAAATGGATCAGTTACTTCAAATGGTTTTAGGAGCACAAAGAATTTATATTCTTGATGGTTTTTCAGGTTATATTCAGGTGAATGTTGATCCAGCAGACAAGGGAAATACAACCTTCACTACACCCTGGGGTACATATATGTATGCTAGAATGCCATTTGTCTTATCAAATGTTGGAGCAACATTTCAGAGAGCTAGGTAAACAAATTCGTGGTTATTTATCTTGATGACATTACTATTTTTTCTAAATCTGATTAGAAACATCTAAAGCACTTGATCAAGGTTTTTTACAGGTGTAGGAAGTTTGGGATATCATTGAACCCTAAAAATTCTTTGTTTGCTATCAAAGAAGGAAAACTATTGGGCCATATAATCTCAAAGGAAGAAGTTGTAATTGATCCCAAGCATGTGTATGTCATTGAAACATTGACCTTATCTAGAAACAAGAAAGAAATTCGAGCCTTTCTAGGCAAGATTAATTTTTTAAGGAGATTCATCCCAAATTATGTGAGATTGTAAAAGACATAACTGACATGCTCCAAAAGGATCATGAAGTTAAATGGACTATCTCTTCCAAGCATGCATTTAATCAGATCAAGAAAGCTATCTTCGAAGCTCCCACCTTGGCCAGCCCTGATTATAATAAACCATTCAGTATCTTTTCTTTTGCCTCAAAAACGACCCTTGTTGTTGTTCTATTACAAAAGAATGAAGATTCCCATGACCAACCAATAGCCTTTTTCAGTAAGGTTATGAGAGATGTCGAGATTAAGTATGATATAATTGAGAAGCAAGCCTATGCCCTCATTCAAGCCCTGAAATCTTTCAGGATGTATGTCCTAGATTCACCTAATACTGCTTATGTTCCTAATGGTGATGTAAAAATCGTTTTAACTCAACCTGACACTGATGGGAAAAGAGGTAGGTGGATCACTCAAATACTTGAGTTTGATCTAACTATCAAAACTACAAAGCTAGTAAAAGGCCAGGGATTAGCCAAGCTTCTAGCATAATCTAATTACAAAGTGCTTGGAATCAATTATATTTTAGAAGTACAGGGGAAGAATCCATAAGAACCTTCTATCCTTGCACAAGGGAAGAATCCACAAGAACCTTCTATCCTTGCGCAAGGGAAGAATCCACAAGAACCTTCTCTTCAACCTAAAGAAAAGAATCCACAAGAACCTTTACCTTCAGATCAGATTATCCCTTTACATATTGATGACAAATTTCTATTGTCAAATTAGTATCAAGACATTGTAAATTTTCTGCTCCATTTTGAATGCCGAGCATCATTTTCCAAAGCCTAATGTAAAAATCTTAAATTGAAAGTAGTCAAGTACTGCATCATAAATGTAAATTTGTACTAGAAATATCCACTGAATATTTTGTTATTATTTTTAACAGAATCAGAAACTGAAGGAAGCATTGATCAATTTCATACAGGATTTTGTGGAGGACATTATGCTTGGAGAGAAACAACATACAAGATTTTAAGGGGAGGATTTTATTAGCCAACATTGTTCTTGAAAGTAGGGGAAAAGGTCAGAGGTTGTGTTCCTTGTCAGATGTTTGTTGGTAAGTAGAAACTAGCAACTCTTCCATTAGTACCATCAATAATCTCAGCACATTTCCTTCAATGGGGATTAGATTTTGTTGGAGAGATCCATCCCACTTCAAGTAACCAACACAGATGAATCCTCACAGCAAAAGACTACTTCACTAAATGGGTGGAAGCAATTCCGGTAAGAAATGTTACCGATTCTGTAGTAATTAAATTCATTGAAGAAAATATCTTATCTAGGTTTGGTTGCCCAATTCAGATTGTCACAGATAATGCAGCAGCATTATTTAGTGTTAAAATGATTGAGTTTTGCCAGAAATATCAAATTCTATTACATCATTCAACTCCATACTACCCTCAAGTTAATTTCCTCGTAGAATCCTCAAATAAAAGTCTGGTAAAGGTAATAAAAAAGACCCTTGTGTAGGTTTTAACCCAGTACAGAAATTACCTGCATACAAATTCTAAAACAGAAAAAATAAACAAAGCGAGAGCATAACACATAAAACACATATACACAAAGATTTTTCCCTGGATCCCAAAACTGAGACTACCAGCTTGATTTTTTTCATTATGTTCCTTTCAATGTTACAATACATATTTATACATGCTGAAGCATCCAATACCATGGACTGAAAACCATCGCGTCCAAAACCATGGACTAAAAACCATCGCGACCAAAACCATGTGCAAAAATCATGCACAAAACCATAGGTAGGTCCACCCAACCTAATATAGGGTCCAAGAAAATTTTCTGAGGGCGCTGCCCCGGACTCCATAGAGGGGGGCTAGCCGCCCCCCTCTAACCCCCCAATTCACCTCGTGGGTTAGTCGTGGAAAGAATAACACAACCCAACACCTAGCAAATCATAAAAAGAGCTGGGACTCTCATTTAATTTATGCAATATGGGCAAATAGAATAACTCCAATAAGATCTATTAGGAAATCGCCTTTTCAGTTAGTCTATGGGAAAGATGTAATTTTTCCCACCAATTTCGCTTTCCCAGTTTTAAAATTCTTGCAAGACTCAATAGATGAACCTGATGATTTTTCAAGAAGGATAAATCATATTATTGAACTAAATGAAAACAGAGATGAAGTTCAATACAAATTGAATAAATATCAGAATAAGATGAGGAAAAGGGAAACCATGGTAACTTTGATAACCTATGGTTTGGTCCTTTAGCAATTGCTACAGTAAAGGGTAACAACACTTTTGTGCTACAAAATCTTGAGGGACTATATTCCACTTATCTAGTAAATGGAAGGTTTATCAAACATTTCATTCAATACTGAGAAGTTAGAATACATTTCATTGTAAAAACTCTGGTTTCTTTTACTTTTTAAGCTGCCAGTCAGATTTTTTACAGCAAAGGACTCCATAGCCCAAGGATAAGGCACATGGATCTGCAGGTTTTCTGCATTCTACAGGAGAAAGCAGTCTCCATTTGGAGCCAATGTTGTAACATTTTTTGATTTTGATAAGTTAGAATAAATTAGACAAAAAATGAAAATGTATTTACAAAATGTTAAGATAGGATATGGAAAAAAAGAATATTGAATAAAAAATATTAGGAAAATATTTTGATAAATATGTCCATATCAAAGAAAATGTTAGGGTAGATGCCCTAAAAAATGAAGGCAAAATAAAATGTTAGGTTAGACAGAAAAGAAAAAAAAATCAACTCTGAAAGTGTTGCAAATCTAAATGTCAATACTTTGTTCTAAATTTAGTTTGTAAAATAATAGTTGTGTGCAATTTGTTTAGATGCCACACTAGGTTATTTTATCCAATTATATAGTTGCATCATAATTAGATTTGCTTTAAAATTAATTCTCATAGGTAGAAAATAAATTGGCTCAACAGTTTTATCTGAGCCAATGGAAGAAATAAGGTATAAAGATAGATTGTTCATAAAAGAAAATATTGGGTTGCTAGTTCAAATGCACTTTGGAAGGATAAGTAAAAATGTTAGGAATAAAAGGGTTGGTAAAAATGTGAAAGTTTTATATGCTGAAATGGTTATTTCATAAAGATGAAAACATTGAAGGTGGGTAAGTGCCACGCAAGTTCCCTGTGCAATACCACTGTCAACCATTGGATGACTGTTGATTTTTGATCGTGGGATCTATATTGCATCGCATCATTCATGAGTGAATGAACCTTGGGCAAAAGAAAGTGTGATTTGCGACGTCACTACCGACCATTAGATCTGGAGGGAGGAGATCAACGATGTAGATTCAATTTCTATTCAGTTGTTGTTCAATTGTTGCTCAATTATAATTCAATTGTTGTTCAGTTGTTGTTCAAATGTTGTTCAATTGACCTCTTGCCTCATTTTTTGAATAACCAAAGTTTGGACTTTATGTTATTTCATTCATATGCTATCACTTCATTCATTAAAACACCCAAACCCATAGTTGCTAGGTCCGCCTATCATATCGTGACCCCACCATTCATTCCCCACTCACACGTTAAACTCCCTCCACCTCACCTCTCATCCCACACACTCCTCTGCACTCATACGACCCACACTCCCTTTTGGCCCTCATTTGCCATCCGAAGTTTATCGGCAGGGAGGGGGGGGTGGCGAAATGGCCAGTCTTTAATACTTCCTATATAAACCACAAAAGTACCTTTTAGTCTTTCGGGACTAAAAATCCCAAAACCAAAAACTGTTTCGTCTTACTCCTAAACACAGTATCCTTCATAGCCATTATCGCCACCCCACATCACGTTCACTTCATATTTCCTGTCCAATCCTCTGCCGCCTATCCATTGCCCATTCATTTCCGCTCCCACACATTTATAACCAAATGTTTGTTAATTAACTTGTTGGATAATTAATGAACTTTCAAACGTTAGCCGCCACCTTCCCACTCCATTTTTCTCTTTATAAACATTGTTTCATGCATTTCAAAGGTTACACAGTTATCTTCTGCAACCCGGAGTATTCTTCGAACCTACCTGCTCAACAGCTTAGCCATTGTCTGACATTCTAGCAACCACTTGTCCTGTTCGCAAGCACATCTTCCAGGTCCACTTGTTAGTTACCTGTCTCCACTCTGGTAACTCCTTTTACCATTTTGTCATTTACAGTCCGCAGTTTCGATTGACAAAATGCCTCCCAAGGGAAAAGCAATTGTAGAAGTTTCAAATCCTCTAATTCAACCACAGATTGATTTCCACCATACTCCATTAGTTGACAAGGATTGCAAAATCATTGAGACTTCTTGTCAATTTGATTTATTTGAAATTTATTGTTGGTGGGAAGAGAAGCTAATTGACCAGAGTGATGAAATTAGGCTCTGGGAATCCCAATTACCTCACTATAGTTTTCCACAAATACACAGAGCTCCAGAGTTCATGAGAAAATGCCATGAATCCTATGATCCCAGCTAGAGAGCCATTATCTCACCTACTGGATAAATCCTATGTCCTATAAACGCTGGTTTAATTGAGAAAATGTTGCAAGCCCCTACCACTGCACCAACTCATCCTTTTTCTCATGAAAACCTAATAGAATCTTATAACAAATTGGACTTTACCAAGAGATCCCGGTCCCTAGAACTATTTTTAGCAATTGGTAGTCCTCTACCAAAGAGAAATCCCCCTTATGATTCATCTATGTTTCCTGATAGAACCAGGCATATTGCGACTATTATGTCCTATTTGCTTGGTTATCACTCTGATCAGTCTGTCAATGAAGCCATCCTTGGTTTCTTATCCATGTTTTCTTCTGATTCTAAGCCTACTGTTATTTATGATTTCAGTCATTTCATAGCTAAAACCATATGTGAGCAATATGTCAAATTTAACACTAAACAAGTATTCAAGTATGCTTCAATGCTTGTGTATCTGTTTATATATTTTCAGGGGGACAAATTCCCATTTTCTTTGCAGAAACTTGATGAAGAAGGATCGCCACAGTCAGTGATTTTTTGGACTTCAATGGGGATGAAGGACAAAGAAGAATTCACATATAAGCAGCTCATAGAATTGTTTATTCATCCAACCCTCAACCTTATGAGTAGCACTCCATTACCAAGGATCAGTGAAGAGATTGTCAAAGAACTTCAATTAATAGATCAAGCTACAACAAGAGATTGGTATTGCTACCAAAACTACACAGAAATCAAGGTTTTTGGCAATGAGCTTCCACCCTACAAACTACCAAAGTACCTCCATGTTAGAATCTTTGCACTAGAGTACTTGAGGCAAAGATTGAATGCATATGAAGTACATTTTGTAGTTGCGAAAAAGAAATTGCAATTTAAGGTCAAAGCTCAAGTTGGTCCCTTCATCTGTAATACCAAGGTAGTAGGGGAGGAAGATGATAAGCTACGAAAAGAAATGAAATTTGCTCTCAGTTTCTCTTGGTCATATGACCCATTGGGAGTCATCTTCAATCTCAAGGTGGAAAATAAATTCACACCATATCATCATACAGCTATGCCTGAGATATAACAGTTCAAGAACAAGTTGGAATGGACATAGAATACCCTCCATGAGGCTGAGGAGAAGGTAGTCTCTATATCTAATATGCAAACTCCAATTGCATAGGAAAAGATAGCCAAGAGAGGGAGGGAAGAACAATCTTCACCTGTAACAGAGGCAACAAGCCAAGGCTTCAAGGTTTTTCACAGGAAAAAGAAACAAAGAGTCTCTATGAATGTTGATTCACAGTCTAGTGAACAGTCTATACAATCTCCAACTCAGTCTACCACTTCTCATGAACATAGATAGTTCAAACTGCTGGAGTCATTCGATAGAATAAATAAGAAGACATCTTCCATGTCTTTAGTGAAATCAAAAGAAAGAATGAAGAATTGAAGTTGAATACTTACACCCAATTCTAGAAGCATTCTTCCAGCTCTCAAGCCAAGCGTCATTCAGTCTTCGATTCTGAGATGGGGAAGATGCAAATGGCATTCTTGCAGGCCCAAGTTCCTCAACCCAGGACTGCAACACAATATCAGAAACATAATTCTTTTTAGTTTAATGTTAATGACGTGCATCTAATTGATCAAATTGAGATGCACAAACAAACTGGACAGATGATTGCTTCAACCTTGACAAACATTGTTATGAGTTTGTCAAAGATGAAGGTTACATTGGCCAACATTCAGCCACAATTAAAGTTTGAGAAGGACTCGTCATTAGCAAAGGATACCAAGATTCAGTCTTTGGAAAATCTAGTGCTAAGGATGGGATATGATCCCTCAAACATAAATGTTGTAGAGGAGCTCATTAAGAAAAATAACCCTGAGGTTGCAGCATTAAAGAAACAACTGAAACTACCAGCATTTGAGGATCCAATGGCCAAAGAAATCGAGGAGACAGAGACTCAAAAGTTAGATATGATGAAACTCATCATAGAACAGAATTTGCAAATAAAACAAATGGAGGAACAGATGGAGAAATTGGTTAAGGAGAAGGAGGAATCTATCTAGAACATTCAAACCTCAGTGGATGTAGTCTCTCTTGCAGCAGTTCCCATCACTACAGTTTCTTCTACAGCCATTACATCAGCAACAGGTACATCAGAAGGAGTTGAACAGCTTACTGAAGCTATTTAGAACCTGTCTATCCAAACAAGAGAAATCAATAAGCTAAGGGATGAACTCAAAGAGTTACAGCTTATGAAGTCTATGTTAGACAATTCACACACAACTGAAACAAACAGACTCAAAGGCCAAGTGAAAATGTTGAAGAAAGAACTCACAGATTCTTTCATAGGAAACAAGTTGGGTTTAGCAAAAGAAATTATGTGGGAAGAAATCAAAGAGGCAATCAAGGAGATCTGGCCCTCCATTAATATAATATTCAATTAAAAAGATCTCTTGGAGAAAGCTCAGGAAGCAGTGGAATCCATAACTAGGCAGCTGGAGGATATGCCAAAGACTGCCTCTAATATAATAAAATATCTGAATTCCAAGGATGACTATGAGCTTGAGGAGTTAAGGACAAGTGATGGAACTGCAACAATATTAGAAGTAAAGAAGGTTATTACTAAGAGAAATCTCAACCTTCAGTTACAAGAAAAGTGCAACAATGTTAACAACATGGTTCAGAGATTCTTAAAAAAAAATTGAACCTTTGATCCGCAAAGGTTTACCTTCTATGATGGTTATTAATGATAAATTGATGCCAATTGAGGATTATCTCAAAAAGTTAACAGAGGTGGGCACCCATGCAGCTTCAGTAGCCAATAACAAAGGATCAACAACACCAGCTCTCATAGTAAAAACACTTAGGGGTTCTTTCTTCATCCTAGATGAAATCAAGCATATATTTTTGGTAAAACCAACTTTTACTAAACATACCGAGATGGATGAAATCTATAAGAGGGTAACAAAGATTTCTATCCCAAATAAGAAACGCTAGGAAGAATTAATAGATTTACTTGATTAAGGATTATTGAACAACATTCAGTTTTTGAGGGAACAACTAGCTAGCTTCAACTACTTTTCAACTTTTTCAGTGATAGTCATCAAACACCGCAACACCAAAGCAGTGTCAAATCATTAAACAGTTTTATTTTTTATTGTGTAAATAATCTATTTTTGTAAAAGGAGTTTAGGATATTTTTTGCCCTATTATTGTATAGCTAACTCTCTTCGCGAGTTATTAAGGGTTACACCCTTGAAGAAGCATTTCTAGACATCTAATGTAATTAATATTTCTAGATCATTAATATAAAGGAAAGGATTCTGAATTCTGTTTGCCACAGTTTGTGTTTCGTGTAAGTGTTTCCAGTGTCATTCATTATGTTTTTCTTCATATACTTGTGTCTTGCAGAGATAACTAGGTAGGAGTAATTGTATTTCAATCTATTCCTATAAGCTTTCTGAAGTGATAATCTATAAAGAGAATGAATTAATGGACTGTTTGTTTAATTAATTCCCTCAAAATTAATAAATCATCAGCATCTTTTGTAAGCTCATGTGTATTTTCTCAAACCTGTAAACATAGTTTAAAGGTTTTCATACTTATGATTATCTAGCTTTCGATTTGAAAACTGTGGCAATCATATTACTTTTTTATTTCTGCTCATCATCATAAAAGCTATTTCACTGTGTAAATATTTATAGCAGCCCTTTGTTGAGATATTGATATTATTCAAGAGGTTAGGCACATCAGTTCTATATCTGTTTCATCCATTGGTCTCCCAAATTAAAACAAAACCGCCAAAACATTTATCTTAGATGCTCTGGCATAATAGTTGACCATTATTATCTCGGTGGTACAACAAGATCAAATCTCTTTTCACTGTAAAAGAGGTCTCCACCTAAAGACATTTGATCTCTCTAACCACTTGGTGGATCTAGAATTAAGATAGATCTAGACTGACTTAAAATATATTTTTTAAATACATAAATACAATAAATTCAACACCCTCCAATATATAAATACATTACAATTCAACACTCTACAAAATTCCTAAAACATCTCTAAAAATAAAGCAAGAATCATATTCTTTATATCACTAATTTCAATATTTATTCTCATATTAAATATTTTATTCTAATACTAAATTAATCAGTATATTTTTTTCATTTTCTTTTAAATATATAAATATATAATTTTTTCATTAATTTTAATCAGTTTGTATAGTTTCTTTTCTTAAATTATTATAATAATATTTTTTTTATTATTTAAATATTATTTCATTTTATAATTAATTATTTGCATCACATTTTTTCTTATGAGCTTGCCGGATTTTAATTATATTTATTTTGATAAAAAAACAATTATAATCAATTTTACTTGAAAAAACACTTCCCATATTTTTTTTCAATATTTTAATTTTATCTTTATTTAAAATGATTTTTATATTAATAATTTTAAAGTTAATACAACATACGTTTAATAGAATAGCTTTTAAAATTCAGAATGTTTTAAAAGCAATGATCTATAGGTAATAAGACCATTAATGGTAAACCACAGACTAAACCTTTATTCATAAAAATAATGAAAAGTTAAGCAACACGCCAAACACAAAGTATTTAGCGAGTACACTACAAGTGCAAACGTATCTCTGGCCAAAGCGAGTAAACCAAAAGTCAAATTTCGTGACACTAGAGTTAAAAAGGAGTTATTTATAATGTGATTTTTTGGAAATTTTGGTGACGGAATTTGGTCAAAGAAATTGAGGTTAAATCTTGATTTGTTGTAGTTAAAATGGTTTTTTAACTGTATATTTGGATTCAGCACCTTGAAAAACCCTTGAGGCACTTTGATTGTGCAGAAACTAACTATCAAACTTACGATTCCAATAAATTACAGCCAAATTTTAACCAAAAAAACCCACCAAAAAAACTTTCAAAAAATCACATTATAAACAACTCCAATTGAAAATAGTGTTCATTCCATCAACGAATTGAATTGAGAGAGAATAGTGGGAAGGCAGGCAGCCGATGGAAAAAATGGTTATTATTGTCGGTTATGGACCCGAGTCGCGTGTACCGCATGTTTCTCGTTTTCTCCACCTTTTTGGATAACCGCATTTTCTCTCTACATCTGTTCCATTATTGTATTAATTATGGTATTACATCTATATTAAGTAATTTAAATTAAAGGTGTAAAAAGATATTAATAGGATTGTTAAATTGAGAAAGTTGTATTTAGATTATAATTACTTAAATTAAAGGTGTAAAAAGATATTAATAGGATTGTTAAATTGAGAAAGTTGTATTTAGATTATAATTACTCAGCAACAATTTTGACATAATTTAAATTTAGTTATTTATATATTGTTTTTAATTAATTTGTAAAGATTATCAAAAGAAGGAAATTGAATTGAGTCTACAATCATGCTGTGTAACATGTAATTGAGTTCTACATGCTTGTGTTCATTATTATAATATGAATTTGTGCTTTCCAAATTAGAAAAAATTTATGTTATTTGAACCATTATTATAATAGAATATAAACAGATTTTATGATATATTAATTAAATAACTAAAATTGTTCTTATGATTTTTACTAAACCACACTATTAATTTGATAAAAATTAGCATTTTGAAATAATCCAAAACATATTAAAAATCGATATTTATATATAAATTAATACTTCTTAAAATGTTCATATTCTATAAAAATAACTATCTTTAAAAACTAAATTTAAAAAACATATATAAACAAAATCAATTTTCTCTTTCTTTTTTAATCTTTTTATCACAATTAATTACAATATTCTTAATACATTATAGTCATATTTCAAACATTGACATAGTTTCTTTTAAAAGTTTTTATTTTAATTAATTTATTAAGAAGCATTTTATGTATAATTAAATAGACTTTAATTAAATTTCTATTTTATATAATAAATTAAAACTATTAAATTCGAACCAAACTTTTAGCTATAAAATTTATTAAAAAATATTACCATGAATATATTTCAACTGGATTGTCTTATTATTTCTCCCAGATACACCATGTAGACTACAAAATGGGGATGAAATGGTTAAACATATGCTCTGTGAATTTATAGAGCATAGAGAGATATGCACACATTCAATCAGTGAGGAAATCAATAAAAACAATATTGTATTGGCAGTCCGAGTTGAAGACAGTGTAGTGGTCAGAGGTCAGGATGGTATTGACTAGAAGTTTATTGAAGGGGATGGCCAAATTTTATTTTTTTATTATTTTTTTGGGTCATGTTATTTTGCAAGAATGGTTAGTTGAAAAGTTTGTTTAAAAAAACAAATTGAGTTTTAATAAATGCATTTTTTCTTATGATTGTTTTAATAAAATGTTTTTGTTTTAATAAAATGTTTTTATTTTTCAAACTTTTTTTAAAACAGAAATTTTTTAATTTTATTTCAAAGATTGTTAGGTGAAAATACGTTTTATAAAAAGAAATGATATTTTTTTTCAAATTTTATTTTTTTCAAAAATGCAATGATATGGTGTTAAATTTATTCTTTTCATCCATGGTTTAGTTGAAAACATATTTTAAAAGAGAAAATCAGTTTTTTCTTTCGAAAAGAGAAATCAGTTTTTCTTTCGAGAAATGCAAATTTCTATTTAATGTTATTAATATATTATTTTTTTAAGAAAATATATTTTTAACAATGCAATACAAGAATGTAATTATTTATTTTGAAATGTATAATATAATGTTATTTTTAAAAAATGTATTTGTTTAATAATTGTTTGCAAATGATATTTTTGATCATGTTTAATTTATAAAACATTTTGATAGATATTCACATATTCAACTGGATTATTATCAGTGTTTTCCTAGTAACCAGCTCAAAATCCTTGACATTGGTTTTGCTCTGGCTCCTTTGTTGAAGCTCTGGTCCATTTTCTTGATTGAAAGGGAAGAAATTATTCAATTCCTCATTTTTAATTTCATTAATACTGTGTAGATTGCAATTTTTTTTCCTGAACTTAAACAACGTGGTTGAAACAGATGTTATAATTATATAAGGGAGATGTTATAAGATGTTACACTATTATGATGGAGATGTTATAATGCAGTGCTTGTAAATTGAATGTCATTTTTATTTTAACATGATTAATATCTATAACTTAAACGTATTTCTAAATTAATAAAATTGAGTTAGAAAAATAACTTCTTTAAAATTAATTACAAAATGAAATATTTTAGTTTGCAGAAACTCCGAAAATAATTTTATGCAATAATTTGAAAAGAAATACTTATGATAATATGCCATTCATGTCATTGTGAATCAACATTCTAAGAATAAAATTATAAATATTTGATATAAATTTAATTCTATATTAAAATATCAATCATGAAATAAAAATTTATTACCTGATAATCTCTCTTTATTTATTATTATTTTTATTTTTATTTCATGATGCCAAGAAAATGGTTTTATTAGTAAACCCAAAATAAACAAACTGTATCCAATCCAATTTGTACTGACCAGTAAGGTTCAGTTGAGTAGAGTCAAGCCAAATAGGAATGCTACCATTCCAGATCAGCTGGCCGAGGATATAAATACCTCTTCTGTTCATATGGTGTACTAGTTCCATTGTCCCATGTGGCACCTCTCCTACTCCAATAATATAGTCTTTCCCCAACATAATTCTATTACTGGATCCAAAAGACCACAAGATGTTTGAAAGAGGATGCACTTGACCCTATAAAACTATTCCATATTTGGGAACCACATTTTTCCCAATTTCTCCTTTTCTAAACCAAAAGGAGAAATCCTTATTCTTCATGTATTTGGATCAGATCACCTTTCCCCATATGCCTTTACTGTTGATGCCCCTCCATAAAGATTTTAGAATAAGCGCCCATCCAAAAATTTTAGATTTAGTACACCCTATCCACCCAAAAATTTGGTCTAGTGATCTTCCCCAACTTAACCAAATGATATTTACATCTCCTTCTAGCACTAGACCAAATATAGCTTGTCATTACTCGATTCATTTGATTAATTATCAATTGTGGAATGCAGAACAAATGTGCCCAATAAATCCCCAACTGTGTAAGAACTGACTGTGTGAGGATGATACATCCTCCCATTGATAATCATTTGTATTCCCATCCCTTAATATTGGAATAAAATCTTTCCACTAACCACATCCAATCAACATTTTTATAGCATCCTGGTTTTAGTCGATACCCCAAATATTTCATACCATTGTCTAGACTTTCTGCATTTACCCCAAAACAGTTATGGATGTATCTGATATCATCCTAGTTACATGATCCATATAGAATGATCGATTTTTTCTCATTTTGTACAAGACCCAGGGCCTTCCCAATCTTTTTTATGATTAAAGATAATGAATACCATTTGAGTCTGTTTATCATACCCATTAGCAAGATATCGTCAACAAAAAAACTATGGGAAACAATGACACAACTACTGATTTATAGAGCTTCAAATACACCATTTGTCACATTTTTTTATTTTTAAACTCAGTCCATCCATTGCCAGGATAAAAAGATGGGGGGATAAAGCACATCCTTGTCTAAGTCCCCTACCTACTGCAAAGAACTTGGATGGGTATCCATTGATTATAATTGCATAACAAACTATAGATACAGAAATTCTGCCATATTTGAGTTTATTCCTACTTTGTACAATACCATTCTAAGGTATCCCCAATCTAAGCAATCATAAGCTTTTTTTAGATCTACCTTCATTACCGGTGCATTCATATTTTTTGACTTAATACTGTGCATGCATTCTTGTGCGATAGCCACTGCATCATGGATTATTCTGTTATTTAGAAATCCATATTTCTCAGATGAGATGAATTTAGATAAGAATACTTTCAGTATGTTTGCTATTATCTTAGAAATAATCTTGTATGTTAGATTGCACAGTGATATTGGCCAATAATTAGCAAAGGTATCGTTTCTGATTTCTTTGGAATAAAGGAGATATATGTTGAGCTTAGATGAGGGTGTATGTAGCCTTTCGTCCTTGATTCCTCAATAATTTGTAACAAGTCCTCCTGGAAGATGTCTATGAAATGAGAAAAAAATTCAACATTCCATCCATCTGGACCCAGACTTTTATCTCCTTTCATTGATTTAATAGCCTGATTCAGTTCTCCCTCCTTGACCTCCTTAAACAACTCCACATTGTCCTCTTCATTAAACATTATAGGATATTCATCCACTGCCCATATCTGAGATTCCACATCCACTACTTCCACTCTACTGTATGCTTTTTTGAAATATGTTACCGCCAAAGATGTAATTTCTGATTTCTTTTTATAACTGCTTCCTTCACCATTGTTCATCTTCCATATTGTATTTTGTTTTCTTCTACAATTGCCAAAACGATGAAAGAACTTGATATTTTTATCTCCTTCCTTAATCCATAGTGCTCTGCTTTTCAATCTCCAAGTCATCTCTCTAACTTGAAGAATTTTCTTTTTTCCCAGTTCTAGAACACATATTCTCTCCCTTATTTTGTCAGGAAGGCAGTGGGTGTGTAGAAATTTTGAATAATATGACACTTATTCACAGAAATTATCTTGATTATACACTATTTGCAGAATCATGCATAATAAATAACCTCCTCTATGTTGATCATCAATCTACAGTATTAAAGAAACAATCGCATGCGCACATTGAAACATCAATCACACATATCAACACAATATGTACCCGGGGAAAGAATAAAGCTGAAAACCCCCAACTATATGTATATTATATTGATTGATAACATGTAACAATACATAGTACAATAATCTTCACAAGTACTCAGTACTATCTCCACCTGTTACACACAAACTAGCTCAGATCTGAATCAACCACAGGTTCAAATCTCCTCCACTACTTGCCTGCCTCCACTGCGCAATCCTGCATGAGAATATTGATGAATGAATGATCCAAATTCATATTTCCCTTGGATATACCAAGCAATCCTCATTGGCAATACTCAATCCATTGATTATGCAAATCACATGCACAACTATAGTCACAACTGGCAGCTGTCTTTCCCTTTCACTCACCTCTAACACTTGTCTCCATTGAACTGTCCATGCATTGAGTTAACTGATGTATTCCTCAGTTGATTTATGATTTAATAATTAGTGAATTAATTAATAATTAATTCACACCACTCATCATTAGTCTATTTTCCAGTTAGACTAACTACAACTAGTTCAACTAAGTCAAACTGAACACAACTCCATCAACTCCTGATCCAACTCCACAAAACTCAATCACTAAAGTCCTAACTGAATTCCTCCATGTAATAGCTCAAGTTAACCCATAGGAACCACGTATTTCCTTCTGGTAGTTGCATGTGCCACATCCGTAGCTCGAAGTGAAGTGCTCCAAGAGGATAAGATAATGTTTATAGTCCAAATATTATTAAGAGCTAATAATATTTGACTGTTCTATTTTTAGCCTGTCAGTCTAAAAATAGACTCCACCCATATGTCTAAAAATAGAGGTCCATCTATTTTTACCAACTTGACCAATCATCTACAAATAGCATCCTGCAACTCATAGACCGTGATCCATATGTCTAAAAATAGACATAGTCTAAAAATAGACTTTGCGCCAAAAATAGCCTGCAGGACCACTTAGTGAAGGTGACTTCTTTTCACTAAGCTCCATCATCTTGTTGCATTTTCAACAGGGTGGCCATTTGTTTATGCAAGGAATTTAATTCCTCCTCAATAGCAGACAACTCCCTTCTCAGTTCCTCCTTCTTCTTCCTTTCCCATATTTTTACCTCTGCTTTAAGAACTCGAAGCCTATTCATAAAGCTTTCAGTGCATGAGAGGCCTTCCTCTATATTTCTTCTTTCCTTCTAGAATAATCAGATAAGGGAATCAAAATTTAAGTCTTCTAGCCAGACTCTATTGAACTTGAAAGGAAAACTCACTCTTGTATCAATATTGTGCTAGTGAAGAATGATTGTGCAATGGTCTGACACAAAGTTTTTGATAATAAAAGATCTAACATCCCCCATATTATCTATCATATTTTCCTAGACAAGAAATCTATCAAGTCGCTTAGCTATGTATCTATTTCCACTTCTTCCATTATCCCAAGTGGGGACATTTTTTGGTGGGCAGACATCTATTAAACTGTGCGATAAAATAATTTCTCTTAGCTTTTGAGCCATCTTATCTACCACCCTAAATTGTCCCCACAGATCTTCTATGCATAAGGTACAATTAAGGTCCCCTGCCAAAATTAGAGAGTGTGAATTAAGGATCCTTGATTCCTCCATTGTATCCCAAAAAACTTCCCTCTCCTTGTAAGGAGCATATACATTAAGAATCTGCGAACTTCCCGGAATACCTCTGATGTAACCAACCAGAAATATGCCCACAGAGCATGAAAAAGCTTTCAATTTTGCCCATCTTGGGTCCTAGAAAATAGCAAGACCACCTGATCTACCTGTTGCATCAGTTGCCACAATATACCACGAGGGAAACATCCTCGTGAAATAATCAATAGTTTGGGCTACAGAGTGCATTGATTCTTGAATGAGAATTATGCTGGACTTAGCTGAATAAAATAGGTCTCTTAGAGCGAGGAATTTTGGATGGGCCCCCAAACACCTGATGTTCAATGAAAAGATATAATTCATTTGGGCTTATTGGAGGGCATACATGCTCTAAGTGCCCTGGGAGAAATGGGGGAGGAAATAGGAATGTCAATAAGAGATGGCAAATTTGTTAAGGTAGTATGAGTTTAGCGCGGGTAGCTTCTAAAGTGTCTGTTGCCTCTATTGTTCTTACACCTCACAGTAATATTTCCTGCAGAGGATGGACTTATTACATGAGAGACGGATCCCTTCGGCTTATGGATAGTAAGCGACTTGAGGTTGAGAGTTTTCCTTTGTAATAGGAAATCAAGGTCATTGTCGACATAGTTAATTGGTGAGGATATCATAGAAAATTGAGCAGGGCCTTTTTCTTTATCTTTTGGTGAATTTGGTTGAGTAGCTAGAGAATGAAGCCTACGGTCTTGTGTGTATGTGGTGTATGAGGTAGATGGGATATCTACCATAGTGTTCTGCAACATTATCGGTTGTAGAGGTAAGACTGGAGAGGAAAAATCCTAGGGATGATCTCAATATGAAGAATGAACAACAATATGGGAATCTGACTGTTCAAACGTCGGGGATGAGGAGTGTGTAGAAATTTCATGAATAATATGACACTTATTCACAGAGATTATCCTGATTATACACTATTTGCATAATCATGCATAATACATAACCTCCTCTACGTTGATCATCAATTTAGCAGTATTCAAAAACATACACATGTGCACATTGAAGCATCAATCGCACATATCAACACAGTATGTACCCGGGGAAAGCATAAAGCTGAAAACCCCACAACTATCTGTATATTATATTGATTGAGATCATGTAACAATACACAGTACAATACTAGCTCCACCTGTTACACACAATATAGCATAGATCTGAATCAATCACTGCCTTAAATCACCTCCGCTGCTTGCCTACCTCCACTGCGCAATACCTGCTGAGAATACAACGAGAATGAATCTCCAAACTCATATTTCTCTTGTGTGACACTACACAATCCTCATTGGCAACTCAATTCCATTGATTGTGCAAATCACATGCACAACTATAGTCACAACTAACCGCTGTCTTGCCCTTTCACTCACCTCTAACACTTGTCTCCACTGAACTGTCCATGCACTGAGTTAACTGATGTATTCTTCAATTGCTTTATGAGTTAATAATTAGTGAATTAATTAATAACTAATTCACACCACTCAACATTAGTCTATTTGCCAGTTAGACTAACTAAAACTAGTTCAACTAAGTCAAACTGAACACAACTCCATCAACTCCTGATCCAACTCCACAGAACTCAATCACTGAAGTTCTAACTGAAGTCCTTCATGCAATAGCTCAAGTAACCCATAAGAAAAGCGTATTTCCTTCTGGAAGTTGCATGTGCCACATCCGTAGCTCGAACTGAAGTGTTGCAAGAAGATAAGATAATGTTTATAGTCCAAATATTATTAAGAGCTAATAATATTCGACTGTTCTATTTTTTGACTGGCAGTCTAAAAATAGACTCCGCCCATATGTCTAAAAATAGAGGTCCATCTATTTTTACCAACATAAACAATCATCCATAAATAGCATATTGCAACTCATAGACCATGATCCATATCTTTAAAAATAGACATAGTCTAAAAATAAACTTTGCGCCAAAAATAGCCGCGGGCCCACTTAGTGAAAGCAACTTCTTTTCACTAAGCTCCATCATCTTGTTGCATTTTCAACACTATGGATCTTAATGCCAATGGCATAAGATGCCTCACCCATATCCTTCATATCAGAATTTTTAGAGAGGAATTGTTTTACCTCATGCAACAAACCCTTATCATTGGTTGCTAACAAAATGTCATCCACATATAAAACAAGAAAACAGATTTTACTCCCATTGACTTTCTGGTATATACATTGATCCATAATGTTTTCTACAAAACTGAATGAAGAAATTACATTATGGAATTTCAAATACCATTGGCGGGATGCTTGTTTTAAACTGTATAAGGATTTCTTGAGCTTGCAAATCAATTTCTCACCATCACTAGAGGGGAATCCTTTAGGTTGTTTCATGTAAACCTCCTCCTCTAGATCTCCATTGAGAAATGCCGTTTTCACATCCATTTGTTGCAACTCCAAGTCAAAATGGGCTACTAATGCCAAAATAACGTGCAAGGAATCTTTCTTAGATACAAGAGAGAAAGTCTCCGTGTAATTGATTCCTTCTTTCTGAGTGAAACCCTTAGCAACGAGTCTTGCCTTGTATCTCTCAATGTTTCCCAATGAGTCTTTCTTTCTCTTAAATAACTGTTTACATCCAATGGATTTTGCACCATTAGGCAACTCAAAAAGATCCAAAACTCTGTTACTCTTTATAGAATTCATCTCTTCCTTCATGGCATTGTACCATAATTCTGATTCTTTGCAACTCATGGCTTGTGAAAAGGACTCGGGATCATTTTTGGCTCCAATGTTGTAGTCAGATTCTTGTAGATACACAACATAATCATTAGGAATTGTTGATCTCTTTGGTCTAATAGATCTTCTTAATGTTGTACCATCATCTTCCTGAGAAATATGTGGTTCAACTCGTTGTTCAAAAGTTCTTGGCAACTCTTGAACTACTTGATCTATTGGAATGTCATCAGCAGCTTGTGGAACTTCAACGATTGGTTTTTCAACACCAATTTGTACTTGAGGGGTGCTGTGAACAATAACCAATCTATCACTTGAGGTGGAAGGTTGAGATTCTAAATGATCCTTCTCAGAAACTGTGTTCCTGGTTTGACCGCTCCCACTGATCAAGTCATTTTCAAGAAACTTTGCATTTCTTGATTCCACAATCCTAGTGCTGTGAGATGGACAATAAAATCTGTAACCTTTAGACCTTTTAGCATATCCAATGAAATACCCACTAATGGTCCAGCTTCTTCTCTTGTGGATTATAAGTTCTCACTTCAGACGGGCATCCCCAAATGCGCATATGTCGCAAACTCGGTTTCCAACCTTTCCATAATTCAAATGGCGTTTTAGGGACAACCTTGGTTGGAACTCGGTATAATATATACACTGTCGTCTGAAATGCTTCAGCCCACAAGGATTTAGGAAGATTGGAGCTGCTAAGCATACTCCGCACCATGTCTCATAATGTTCAGTTTCTTCTTTCTGCTACACCATTCTGGTTGGGTGAACCAGGCATGGTGTATTAGGCAACGATCCCATGCTCTTGAAGAAATTTTGCGAATGGCCCAGGTGCTTGTCCATCCTCTGTGTATCTATCACAATATTCTCCACCTCTATCTGATCTCACGATTTTAATTTTCTTGCCGCATTGTTTCTCTACTTCAGCCTTAAAGATCTTAAAGGCATCTGATGCTTTGTTCTTGTTATGAAGCATGTGGAGATACATATATCGTGAGTAATCATCTATAAAAGAGATGAAGTATCTCTGACCATGTGAGTCCATGTCTGGACTACATATATCAATATGCATGATCTCTAATATGTCCGAACTCCTATTTGCAGCTTTCTTTGACTTGTTGGTTTGCTTTCCCTTTATGCAGTCCACACAAGTCTCAAAATCAGTAAAATCCAAAGTATTAAGTACCCCTTCATTTACTAATCTTTTAATTCTTTCTATGGAGATATGACCTAATCTCCGGTGCCATAATTTAGAGGAATCCTCATTAATAACACATCTTTTAGTGCCAGTGTGAACATGCATTGAATCATAAGTGACATTGTTTTGTAAATTAATGTAGTAAAGACCATCAAACAAAGTACTATTCCCGACACAATCAAATTTATAAAATAAACTGAAAGATGTTTCTGAAAAGTTAAAGGAATATCCAAAAGGTACAAGCCTTGAAACTGAAATCAAGTTTCTAGAAAAACTTGGAACATAAAAGGTCTTTTCTAATTCTAAAACAAAGGCACTACTTAAAGTTAAATAGCATGTTCCTATAGCTTCCACATGCGAGCCCATCTTGTTTCCTGATAAGATGCTTTGCTCACTTCCCACTCGCTTCCTTAGGTTTTGCAAACCCTGCAAGGAATTTGAAATTTGAATTATTGATCCAGAATCAATCCACCATGTGTTAATATTGACATTAACCATATTAGATTCATAACAAACAAACGAGGTTGGATTACCTTTGTCCACAAGCCATTTCTAAAATTTGGCGCATTCCTTCTTCATGTGTCCCTTCTTTTTACAGAAGAAACACTTGGAATCCTTAATGATATCATCTTGGGGAGGTACTTTACCTTTCCCTTTCTAATTGGCTTGAGATTTTCCCTTTCCACGCGTTGCCAACATTGCACTTTCTCCCAGTTCCATCACTAGTCTCCCTTCCTCTTGAACACACATGGTCATGAGTTCATTAATTGACCATTTATCCTTATGTGTATTGTATGAGATTTTGAAGGGTCCGTATTGGTGCGGAAGGGTGTTCAGGATGTAGTGCACCAGGAAAGACTTCGAAATTTCAACCTCGAGTTTCTTCAATTGAGCCACAGTGTCCCTCATTTGCATGATGTGCTCGTGCACACCTTTCACATTGGTGAGCCTTAGGGATGAGAACTTCATGATTAGGGTGCTTGCTAGTGCCTTATTTGAAGTGACGAATTGATCATCAATGGCTTTAAGCAAGTCTCGGGCCTTTTCATGCTAATCAACGGAACCACGAATACCAACATAAATTTTAGTCTTAATGAACATCATGCTTAGGCGATTAGATTGCTTCCATTGTTCATAAAGCGTGATGTCCATTGCAATGCTGGTATCAGTGAGTGTCGGTGGTTATCTTTCCTAATAACATAGTCTATGTCCATTCACCCTAAATGAAGGATAACTCTCTCCTTACAGACCTTATAGTTATCTCCCTTAAGTTCAGGGATATCACAACGAATATTAGATAAATTTGCAGGTTGTACAACTGCATAAAATTAAAGATTACATGCTCATGTTAAAATTGAGGCCTAAATAAAATTTCATGCCTTATCAATGTAAATCATGCTTAAAATTGAATCTAATGACATAAAAGTTGTCTGTGGGCTAAATTTTTAATTCAAGCAGATTCAATTATTCTTTATGATAGAATTTATCAAATTATTCACTTAATTCATAATTCTAAAGGGTATATTATGATTATAATTAGATATAAATTTCATTTTAGATTAAACTTTATGATAAAACTATTAATTCATAATTCACGTGGGTAAGTTATGAATAATTTGATATTTTATCCTAATTAATTATATCAATATAGTAAAATTTCTTGTGGAATAAAATTTATTATATTAAGTATAATTAATTTCAATTAATGTCTAAATATTCTTTATGTGATCCTAATCAATCATAATATATAATATTATTTAATTAGAGATGTTGTGGCTATTCTCCAATAAATTAAAAATTATATGGATCACTAGACATTATTTCTTTTATGCATAAAAATTAACTTGATATGAGAATAATTATAAATTGCATAAATAAAACTACAATATTCATACTACAATATTCATGCATAAGATTCAATGATGGGTCTCGTATACTCATCCAAAATAGCATGTATTAATTAGAGTAGAAATAATCAATTCATGCAAATTAAATATGAGCATAGTTAATAAATTTGCATAACAATTATCCAAATTGCATATAATTAAACCAAATAAATATTATAAGCATAAAAATTGAGCAAAAATTAGACATATTTCCAAATAAATCAATTCATAAAATTTTCAAAAATATGGCATTGAGCCAAACTGATGGCTCAATGGCTCAATGCATGCCTTCATACCCTGATCTAGGGGGCTGGTTCGAGTCCCTACGAAATACCTCTTCAATTTTTATGTAAGGAAAGAAAGAGGGTTGGGCCATAAGGAAAGAAAGAGGGTTTGGCCATCTGGGCCGCACGCATAAAACCTCCAAAAACAGTTTCTACATGATTTCTAATTTAAAACTTAATGAAACAGAGCATAATAATGCGGAGACAAACAAAGACAAAACATCGTTCATAAACACCAAGGCAGAGATAAAACGGGCTCTGATACCAAACGAAAGCATAATAACGATTCTATAATGCGGAATAAACACTTAAAAAGAATCGAAAACTTTAATGCCCAAGAAATCGTACCTCCGGCCATTGATACTTGCTCACACTCTCTCACTGTTTCTCTGTCCCGTTTTGGCACTTCCAAATCTCTACTCACTTTGTTTTGATGGCGTAACACTGAAGGGAATTGAGTGGTGAGTTTGGGGACCAAATCAAAGTATTTATAGCCAAGCTTCCATCAAGTGATCGGTGGCTACGTGTCAAGTGTTCCACAACGTCAGTGGATCATGGGGAACATTCCAACTGCCCTATCAACGTGGTAGAGAACTTAAGGGAAGTCATGGACCACTTCAAGAGCTCCCAACAAGAAAAGGAATCTCGTGAGACGGTTTCCGTGAGAACTGGTCGTGGCTTGTTAATGACCACGACCAGATATAGGGAGCTCACAGTGATGTCCTTTTAGCATTTTATCTTTATCAAAATAAAATAAAAATAAAATAATCATAATTATCTATAAAACATTTTGACTCCATCAAAGTACATAAAACTAAAAATAAATAAAATAAAAACATAAAACTAATAATTATAATTATAGTTAAATCACTCTAAATACATCTTAACCTTGGATACAAGTAAAAATAGATCAAATATCTTGAAATACAAAACTCTTTTATAATAAAAAAAATTTAATCTCTAAAAACTTAATAAATCTAAAATTAAACTACATCTAAACTAACATTGAAAATTTTATTTTATTATTAATTCTTATTTCATGCCCTACATTATTTTTCCTTATATTAAGTGTAAAATATACAATACACATGTCCCTGCATCATCTTTATATTAACTATAAGATATACCATACACGTTCCCTTTTAACACAATAAAATTATAATTAACAATAAACCTGCAGTTTGTGGTAAACACTTCTCAAAATAAAATCCCAAATCCCTAACAGAAAGGAATAAAGGAAAAAATGCTCAATTTTATTGGATAATTGACATTGCACGGACACATCTGTTGTCTCAACATGTGTGAGAATTTGAGCTATGAATTCCATGAATATTATTTCTGGACGTTATCTGTTTTAAAATGGTGTTGTCTTAAAAATAATATTACAAATGATTTAAAAATTTATAAGCCAAGAAAAGTTATTTTTAATTATTATTTATATTAAGTATTAATCTTTGTTTTAAATTGTAATTTTAAATATTCTTTTTAATTATGTCATTGTCTTTTGTGCAGTGATAAATAGAGAGTATCAGTAAAAAAAAAAAATTTGGTTTTTTTTTTCATAATTTAATTTAATTTTGGATTTTGGGTTTTCCAAAATGGTGAGGTTGGTATCACTAAAATTCCATTTATCAATATATAGCGTTAGTATAGTCTGTAGTATTAAATTTAATGTTAAAATATTATTTTAGAGGTATTGACAAGTACTTTAATTTTGGATTTTAGGTTTTCCAAAATAGTGAGGTTGGTATCACTAAAATTCTATTTATCAATATATAGCGTTAGTATAGTCTGTAGTATTAAATTTAATGTTAAAATATTATTCTAGAGGTATTGACAAGTACTTTTATTTTTTTGTTGTATATTTTCATTTTTATGTTTCGAGTTTTTTTGTCTTAAGTCCAATAATTTTCATGCTATAGGATATTTAAAACCTTTATGTATACAATACCGTGACATAAAACATCACCATTCCAATATATTTATCTGGTGATTGTTTTCATTGAATACTACTTGAAAAATATGAAATAAAAATATGCTAATTGTTCTCACTGAATGCAGCCTGATAAATATGAAATAAAAATACAGTCTATTCTTATCTCGAAATGTCCCCAACTTTTCCTGCCATCAACAAGTTGGCAACCCACAACAAGTAAACAACCAAATAGCAAATTTCATTTTTTCTCAACCCACAACAAGTAGACAACCAAATAGCAAGCAAATTTCATTTTTTCTCCTACACCACACGACAACTCAACAACTCAGCAACAAGCTTCATTTCTTAAATTGCAACAAACTGGGACCAGGACTATCATTTTGGTATTCTTATATAGATTGTAAGTTGAATATTAAACAGAGTTGTCTTGTAAGTTGAATATTATACAAAGTTTTTCCATTCAACATAGAAATATCGATTTAAAATTTAAATCGTTATATGTTCGGATTAAACACTTATTTTGAATGGAATACTTGTAAATTTAACAACACAGAAGATGACTTTTAGGTTCCAGCATGACTTTTAGCCAGTAAAATTGATCATGGCACTGACTGAACTTCTCTATTAATGGCCCGGCTTGTAAGTTGTGTAAATGTAATCGTCGTTCTCAAACTCATTATCACTATCAACTTCACACTTCTCCTTCTCTGCCTCCACGCTTTCGCATTGCACACTGCCTCCAACTTTCTCAAAAGCCTGCATATTATAACATGATGCCATGGAGTTAAGACCTCTGCTGTCCAGAGAAGTGGCAACCATGTTGAATGCAAACTCAAATGCCTTTGCCACAACAAAAGAAAACGAAAAATCTCCTTTTCAACTAATAAAATAGCAGCTGTTTATAATGAGACTTTTAAAAAGATTTTTTGGCGGATTTTTCTGGTCAAAATCCGGCAGCAATTTATTGGAATCCCAAGTTTGATAGCTAGTTTCTGCACAATCAAAGGGTCCCAAGGTTTTTCAGGGTGCTGAATCCAAATATGTAGTTAAAAAACCATTTTAACTGCTAAAAATCAATATTTAACTTCATTTCTTCCACCGGATTCCGTCACCAAAATCTCCAATAAAATAACTCCAATAAAATATCCTCAAAATTGAAGTAATGCATAAATCTCCATTCTTCTATTTTCTCAAATCCAGGAACAAAAGAATGTTAGTATCTGATGGCCAACTCCATTGATGAACAATTAATAACAATCCAAATATGCATCTTGAAATGGATTTTACTGTTGAAGTGTTGACTTTTGGATTTTGGCGAAGCTATGGATTTTGTGAAATTAATCTACGTTTAGACCTAGTCAAATCTGCAGAAATATTCAAAAAGTTTTATTCTATGAAAACTGAACATCGGAAACTTGAGTGGATATATTCGGCTATTATGAAGAGTTTAATAGTCATTATTAATTAAATTTGAAATAAATTTAGCTGGAGGACTTTTTATATTTATTATTATGAAATGTTTGATATTTAAGTAATTTAAAATTGGAATAAAATTGGGATGTTGGAATTTTTGTTTTCTAAGGACGCTAGGTAGTAAAATGAGTATTATGTCTTTTTGGCGGTGATTTTATAGATGAGATCTAGGTATTGGAAACTAAAATAATTAAAAATAAATTAATATATTCTATTATATTCATATTATATGGTATATTTTTTTGAAAGATTAGATTGAAATCTATCTTGATTGGAGGGTTTTTTATAGATATAATATAAGGAAATTATTGTTAATAATAAATGGTATATTAATGTCATGTTGAATTAGATTTAGACTATTATATTATGATAAAATATGTTAGACATGTATTATAAGAAATAGATATACATATTAATTATAAATAGAATGATTTATTAAGAATGATTTATAATATAAAGTGTATATATAGTATTTTATTTTATTTTTAATTTGTATATATAATAATATATATAGGTTAAAGGGTGCATTCTCCGATCTCTACCATTATAAGTTGGCATGTTTCTTCAATTTAATTTAAGTTTTATTTTATTTTGCATGTGATGTTATAATTTTGGTTTCAAGTTGCTAGTAGGCCTTGGTTAGATTAGGGAAATAGATTGAGGGCTTGATTTAATTATTATTCATAAATTAATTATATAATTTTTATATTATGTTTTATTATCTTATTTTATTTTGACGGTGTTAAGCATGACATTATATCTCTACCATATTAGGTTGCATGTTTTTTCAATTTAATTTAATTTTGCATGTTTCTTCAATTTAATTTTATTTAATTGAAGACTATAACTAAAAGAAATGAAGTGACATCTTTTTCAATTGTTTTGCTATTTTTCACAAGTCACATAGTAAGTAATTAGTAAAGGAGTAAGTGGCCCATAATCCACACATCTTTTTTACTAACCAAAGCATTTTTACTTCATTAGCATTGGGACTAGAAATTGAGTGTTATTAAAGAAAGGGAGTAGCCCCTGCTTCCCTTGTGTCTTTTAGATGATCCTGGGTTTGCATCTAAAAGTTTTCTCAAAGCACTCGGTTTTCCATCTCCCTTTTTAGGCTCACATAATGTAATAGGAAGGTAGTAAGTGGCCCATCAACCACACATTATTTTCTTCATAGGTAAGGAACAAACATAACCTAGTGTAAGTAGGGGATTTTGTAAAGGATCATCGTATATCCACATCACTTCACACTTTATATGTTCACTTTGTTACTTACACACACTAAGCTACTCTATACTTTGAACAATGGGCATCAAGTTTCAAGAGCTTTTGTACTTAGTTTATTTGAGCTTACTTTTTCACACCATAAGTGAAGGAAGACACCTAAAAGCAATCATAACTTGAAAAAACTAAATTTCCCCACAGGGCGATAAAATAATTTATAGTTCAGGTTAGGACTATTGAGGGTAGGCATCCAATAAGCCTCCATGGTCATGTTACATTTTGAAACATAGAAGTTGTCTTTTAGGGTGCTTCAAATAATTCTATCATTCCATGGAAAAGACTACCCAAGTAGCACAAAGCCCTGATTCAAAGGGGGTCCAGCTTAGGCTTAGTGTGTGTTGTACTATATGGGGCTACCTGACTTGTATAGTGCTCAGTTCTGATAACCGATTACCAAGAAGCTAAAGACTCGACTACCCTCGTGAGACAAAGGTATCCTATTGACCAAATTTTAGGGCATCTTTCTCTATAGGTGGAGGTCCAGGAACCACTAAAGCCTCATTCATTACCTTGGTTGATTCTTTTGGCTGCTGGAAGCGTCATCAGTTCTTTCGAGACGTAGACCCAGTACCCGTCATAAAAGATATCTCCGCAAGGCCCAAGTACTTTGAGAGTGGAAAGGACGAATGGGTCTTCATAAGATCTTTTGTCATACACAAAACAAACTAAAACCATTTTTCTTGTTTGATTGATCACATAGCTTAACTTAAAGGGAAAGTAACAATTTATTTTTCACTTTGTTTTATGTACGTAATTTTTTTTATACATAACCCTCCACTCACCATAGAAGTGACACACACACTCCATTTTAAGAATACATATATACCTTACTTTTTCATATTTATTTTAAGAATACATAAATACCTTACTTTTTCATATTAAGAATAATAAGACAATGATACATAAAAACATTCCAATTCCCGTTTCACCTAAATATATATTCAAATAAATTCTACAAATAAAAATTGAAACAAAATATTTAAGTTTACGAACAAAATATTTTTAAATAATAAAAGCAATTAATCAAATTATAATTAATTAAGAAAATTGAAACCATTAACTATATTTCATTCACTATAATATTATTTCTAATTACTTAAAAATAATGCTTCCTTTTTGTCCATTAACTTAATTGTGGAAATGTAAGTATGATTGTAAAATATACTATTATTAATACCAAAATTTAATAATTTAATCAAATTCAACTTATCCATTAAAAAAATGAAAAGAAGTGTAAACTTACTTCATAATATATCTTCTACGAATTGAAATATGTTTCCAAAATACTGTTGTTAATATCTAAATGTAAATTTTGTTATACTAAAATGTAAATAATAAACGTACTTGTCATTGAGATTTTGAAATTTGTTACCAAATGATATATAACTCGTTATGGTTTGCTAAGTTTTATGTCTTAGGAGCCAAACCAATGTTCCTAACATTAATTTATAAGTGGAGAAAGAAATATAACTAACATGTTTTAATAAAAACACATGAATATTTAAAAAACAAATAACCTACCAAATTCGTCAAATGAAATGATAAAAATAGGATTGTAATTCTTAGAACTTGCTGCAAAGTTTATGTTTGGTTAGAAAAATCCAAAATAATAAAACTAGTGTAGCCATAAAAATGAGATGGCTTATAAATATTGGTAGATATCATTTTTAAGGAGACATGCCTTTCTCTGTATATATCAAAGTAAAAAATTTACTTCCAAAGCTTTTTTTTTTGGAAAAAAATATGTTTGATTAGAAAAGTTCAATAAACTAGTGCAACCATATAAATTAGATGACTAGTAAATAATAGACATCAATTCATAATCAGTAACAAAGCACACTACTTTAGTATATCTCATATTATTAAGATTTAAAAAAACATAAAAATTAACTAAATTATAAGTTTATCTTAAATTATATTGCTATTACTAATTAGAAAAACAAGTAATACATAAATTAAACATCTATACATTTAGAAAAACATGTAACTAGATTTTTAGTCATGAAGATTCACACTCACTTTACCATGGAGATTTGCTATTGTAAATAAGCTTTGGTACAATATCAAGGCTTATCAATATCACATGACCAAAAACCATTGTTTTATATGACATTTGGTTGTATGACAATTTTTTTAATTAATCAATTTAATTAAAAAGACAAAAAGACATAAATATTCTAGAATATTCCACGAAAATTAAATTCCTACCACTAATAATTATTGATAATTCAATTAAAATTCTAAAAACTCTACTAATTTTCTTAACTTACTAATTAACATGTTATAGAGTGGGGTGGTGGGTGGTAGAGGGGTTATTACATATCCTATAGGATTAATTGAAAGTGCATTTGTTTGGGTTCTTGATATTTCAATAAATAATCATGTTGAATCTTATACACTATGGAAAGGTTTGAAGGCTTCCATCAACTTTGATTTTCAAATTTTGAAGGTGGTGATCGATTTTTAGAATGTAACAAGGCATATGGTTCACGTTACTCCATTGAACACTCTTTTGGCTTTAATACTAAAGTGGGTGAAGAAGGTATCTAAGACCCCTCTAGGGTTAACTTCTTGCATGCTTTAACGAAGAATAATGCTTTGATCAAGATATATGCAAATCAATCTGTATGTTGCTTACATGAGCAACTATTTGGTTCCACACAATTTTGATCTGGTGAGAGGTTCCACCCTTTATTCTTCAGGGATTATGATTATAGGCTTTGGAATTTTAGCTAGAGGAACTAGATTGCAAAATAAGGTTTTATTTGGCAAGTCTTGACTTTCAGAGTTAATTGATTTGTAGGATCCTTATTCCTAATATTCTATAACATTAGTAAGTCACCATCATTATGTCTTGTTTTCTCAAAGAAGATTTAATAGAGGGGACTGCCTCTTGTCTTAATTCACAACCTTTTTTAGTGGTTTTATTCTCGATATTGGGGGGTTTGTTGGGGAGAGGTGTTATGTCTCTCCCTTTGATCCCTCTTCGAAGGGCCCCAATTAGCACACTGATTCCCACTATTGTACAATTAGTGGGGGTGTATCATCGCCCACACCCACTACATTTTTCCTATTTCACTTCCACCATGCCTTTATCCATCAAGCCTAAACCAAGCCTATATCCATCACCAAGTGGTCCGACATCTACCCAGGAAGGGAAGTCTTCTCCATTGCCTTAGATCTTCATGGTGAGAATGAGTAGTTAATCAAAATCTCTTCATGAATTAATAAAATTGATTCTATGCATTATTTTTTACAACTAACTGAGTAATGTAATTTTTGCATAAATATCAATTTGGAAATTCACTTGGGAGTGCCATACATAAATAATCATTCTTTGTTTTAAACAAAAAATATTAGAAACTTTCTTTAAAAAAAACATAAAACACAAGTATACGATAAACAAAGCACAATATATCATCCCATGATAAATGCAACTTATTGTATAAATAAAAAGAATTTCATGTGCATTGTAAAGAAATCCTTGTATGAAACAATCATATAGTCTAGCTAATAGGCTAGAGGAAAGAAAACCTTGGTCCCCACTAGGGCCTTCGAATTTAGATTTTTAAAAAGTGGTATACAATAAATAATAAATATTAAAATTAACACACACTGTCTTTACATAAACTAATTAATTTGTATCTACTTACTATGACTTTTTCAATATGAACGAAATTTATTAATGGATCTATTACATTCATCAAGGTATAAACCTTCTTCAACAAAGTTTTGTTTTGTTCAATCATGTCTATAACAAAAATAACACATCAATATATTAAATATATTTTTAAATCTCTATAGAGTGAAGGACCTTCCAAGACTACACAATAAAATGCAAAGTTGTAGTGCTTCATATGTTGATTAATGGTAAAAGAAACAAATATTGTTGCTTTCTGAAGCTTCATGGCACTTCCAAGATTTTACTGAATGTTTGTGTTTGCCATTATTTCAACAACCCAACCACTAGCTAATTAGTTGATTAATGAATGTTCATATTTATACTTTTAAAAAAATTAATAAAGTATGACACAAATGTTCATATTTATACTTTTAACAAAATTAATAAAATACGCCATTAGGAGAATAAGGGCCAAGTGAGTAGGATGTTAATTAATCTTGTATAAAAATTTATTATACTTTTATTAGGATTAAATCAACTCTTCTCCCATCATATCTTCTACCCTTTCTTCTTCTTCGCCCGATGAAAGTCTTGATGTTGGTAACTAGGAGTCTAAGAAGAATAAGAGAAGGAAGAAGAAGAAGAAGCAACATAATAAAGGTTCTAACAAACCAACCATGGTCGCGAGTGTTGGTAATGTTGAGGAACCATCCAACATGCAACGCAAACCCAAATACCTTTGCAAGATTTGTAATGGTGCTCACCTTCTTAAGGATTGTTTTGGTATACCTAGAGTCTTAAAAGTGTGGTATGAATATTATTGTCAAATTATGGTTGATCCATTGACTAGTGATTTTAAATTTCTTGGGGAAAAGGGTAAAGTTAGGTTTCCTTGAAGGTTGTTTGAAGGGAGGCATCAAAATTACCTTTTCCCTCATATGGATATAGCCTCTAAATTCTCTAAATAAAATTTGTTCAGAATCCCACTTTTACTATGGACAATGCATCGAATCTTGCTCCCTTTAGTAAATTTAGTTCTTTCTTGATTAAACTCAAAGTGTTGTAACATTCCTACATTAGTTTTGACCCAATCTAGGAGATTACAAAACCTCCCCCCTTTGAAAGAGGTGTTATGTCTCTCCCTTCTATCCCTCTTTGAAGGGCCTCTATTAGCACACCATCTCATGCCTCGGTGTTGGGCACATCCTTATTTTT
This sequence comes from Pinus taeda, assembly GCA_000404065.3. Classification (NCBI taxonomy): domain Eukaryota; kingdom Viridiplantae; phylum Streptophyta; class Pinopsida; order Pinales; family Pinaceae; genus Pinus; species Pinus taeda. The sequence goes on from APFE031463710.1 coordinate 52,990, forward strand.
TGGAGATTGACATGCTAGGTATCTCCCCTTTACCCCTTCCACCTCAACCACTCATCACAAGTTGTACCATGAGACCAACATGGTGACACCACTTCCACAAATGATCCGAATGGAAAATGGCATCAACCCATGGTACTCATCCACCCATATTATTCATTGACCCATGGAATTTATCCATGGTATTGTAAATGGCATCCGCCTGTGGTATTGTAAAATCCACCCATGGTATTCATTCACCCATGGAATTGACCCGTGGTATTGTAACTAGAAAAATACTATAAGTAACAAGTCACATTTTGTAAAAGGATAGATTGTTTGCCACAATGTAGCCTTTACAGTTCAGAGGCATGTAGCGACCACATCTCTTGTCAGAGATAAGCTACCATCACCCTAGCTGGTTTATTTCCATTACTATTTTAAATAAAAGTTTCTTTGTGCTTTTGTTTATTGGGCATTCTCCTATCTTTCTTCTGGCAATTCAAGTTTTCAGATCTTGGGGGTCTTTTGGGGGGAGGACTCGAGGATCTAAAAGATTGAAATGGATCTTGGGAGGAGAGACCCCCAAGATCTGAAAACTTGAATTGCCAGAAGAAAAATAGGAGAATGCCCAATAAACAAAACCATAAAGAAACTTTTATTTAAAATAGTAATGGAAATAAACTAGCTAGGGCGATGGTAGCTTATCTCTGAGAAGAGATGTGGTCGCTACATGCCTCTGAACTGTAAAGGCTACATTGTGGCAGACAATCTATCCTTTTACAAAATGTGACTTGTTACTTATAGTATTTTTCTAGTTACAATACCATGGGTCAATTCCATGGGTGAATGAATACCATGGGTGGATTTTACAATACCACATGCATATGCCATTTACAATACCATGGGTCAATTCCATGGGTCAATGAATAATATGGGTGGATGAGTACCATAGATAACCAATACAAGGGGCCATTTTCCATTCGGATCATTACAAAGATAACCATATACACCAATATAGTTGGTTCCTGTCTTTTAGATCTTGGGGGCCTCCTCCCAAGATCTGGATCAGTGGTATCAGAGAAGGTTACGATTCCATGGGAATGAGGGTTTCATGCATATTTCAGCCTCAATTTTTTTGAGGGATTTTTTTTGGGCGGCGACTTTGCAGATCAGATCTGAAACATTTGGTACAAAATTTACAAAAACAAATACCAGATC
>APFE031463717.1:0-11433 GCA_000404065.3 Pinus taeda
TATTTGAGAAGGCTCTATAATAAAAATATTTAAACACACAAATCCAATAACCAAAATAAGATAGATTATCTCACTCTCCATATCATTAACAAAAAGTGGTAAACACTGGAGTAATTCACTATAAAATGTAATTTGAAATATTTAAAACCTTTGTATTTATGTAGCTATAAAATATTTGAAATGTATTTAAATTATCAATATTAAGAAAATCAACACATTTTTAATATAAATTTACATACTAGAACAATTATATAAAATTAATGGCTAGTGACTGCTAATACATCTCCGTTAAAATTTAAAAAATAATGAAATTAACTATTTTTTTATTATTATTATTACTATAAGTTAAATATATACTTATTTCAGAAAGCATGGAAGAAGATGTTTATCAATGAAGGAGTTTCTTAATTTATAAATAGGGTATGCAACAATACATAACTCATTTAATATGAAACTTGTTCATATCATATTTATTTAATTAATGAGTTTCACTCAAATGACAAAAAAAACATAACTACCTTGCACATAAATCTCAGTCCTTGATTTGGGTATACCACTAAAACAACCATGAAAAATTTAATGGTCCTAACAGAAAACTAATAATGATTAATAATTAAATTAAAGTTTTGGAATCTTTATTCTATTTTAAAATAAACATGTTTATTGATATAATTAATTTTGACTTCATCTTAACTTTGAGTTACCAATCACATTTGAAATAGTAAACATATAATTTGATATTAAAAACTTGTAATTTCCAAATTAAAAAAAGCATGTCAAAATTAAGAGTAAATCTATTATTATTGACACCTAAATAAAGACATGTAAAAAATATATTGAAACCTAAATGAAAATATGTTATATATATTATTGAATACATAAAAATGAAATAACATAGAGAAATGAAACTAGCTCTATTTGGTTACTTATAGTAACCTTGAAGAAGTAGCTCTCTTTCATCACTTATAATAACTTTAAAGAAATATTAATAGTTGATAATAGGAAGCACAAAACCATAAAAAGCTTACATTAGTCTAAATTACATAAAGTATTTGTTGCCTAAAATATAACTCTCAATAATTAAAATTTAACATTTCCAATTAAAAAATAAACTAAAAAGAATAATTCAATTATATGGATATTGAAACTACATGAAAAATGAAAAATGAGTTAAGAAAAAATAAAAACATATTACGAGCTTTGTTTCTCTACCACCATTGCTTCTCCAATTAACCCTATAATATTAATTAAATTGCTAATGGGGAAAAGATGATCGATTATATGAATTAAATTGTTGACCACCAAAAGCCTATCAATTATATTGAATAGATTAATAGGAAAATACAAACATATAACCAGCTGTCTCTCTACGATTACGGCTTATAATATTAATTGAATTGCTCACCGCCAAAAGCAGTGTACGACAAAAACCGTGTGCCAAGATTACATAAAGTACTATATACCGAAAATTCAAATTGAAGACTGAACATTCCAAATTTGAACGCACGCGGATAGATGACGTGGTTGCGTAGATAATCATTTCATGAAAAGAAAACCCAACTTTATATACCGAAAATTGAAATTGAAGTTTCAACATTCCAAATTTGAACGCACGCGCATAAATGACGTGGTTGCATAAATAATTTCTTAAAAATCATTTGTTGAAAAGATAACCCAACTTTTTATATGAAAATTTCAAGAAAAGCATGTCATGCTTTTTCGTTAAACTATGATCACTCTTCCTTTAACGGATCAACTGGAATCTTTACGCGGGTTTGAAATAGATGATGTTCTCTTCTATAGTCGAAAGTTCTCTTCTATCTATCATGTGTATTTGCTCTTCTAAAACACCTGAAAAAACACTTCCAAAATTAGCACACTTCCTCTTCTACCTATCATCTCTTTGTTTGCTTTTCATGTCACAGCCTTTCATTTTTAGTTTACTATCGTTTAAAATAAATCAAAAACAAATTAAAAATTACCACTATCTTAGTTTACTATTTATGTAATAGTTGAAAAACAATTTATGGGAATACAAGTGTCTGACAATTCAATTGAAATATTTCTTTATAAACATAAAATAATAATAAAAAATATATTTTTTCATAAACAAATAAATTTTTGATATGAAAAACATAGTTTTCTAGTTGTAGACCATGATTATATATATATAAAAGAACAAAATCTACTCTTCTTCTCCTCTTCAATTGGGTGCAGGAGAATGAAAATTGATTCATCAATGGTATAATACTTTAGAAATGATGTAATTAATGAAAAAGGTATATTTATAAATTTTATTGAAGTTACTTTTTGTACATAAATAACCTTAAAATCATTAATTCCTATGGAGGATGTTGTGGGTGAATTTTTTCTACAAAATAAGAAGGAAATACATTGGAGAAATTCAAATTGTATGGGAGATTGAAAAATAGTTCCATGATCAAAACACATGTGAGAAACCATTGCCATAAAACCTAGTTTTATGATCTCCAAGGAAATCAATTTAAATAACAACTTTTTTTTGATAAATTAAGGAAATTCACTTACAAAAATTACAAACTCTAAAAATAAAGTTTAATTGAGCATTTTGTCATTATATATGCATTAATGAATGCTATAAATGTTTTCCAAAGAGTAATTTACAAGAGAAAGGTGTTGTAGAAAAGTTTAGACTTCAAGAAAAATATAAATAAATTGTTGGGTTATTAAATGAACTTAAAGATAACCTGACCAACACAGCTGTCACAAATTAAAAATTAAACTATATTTTTAATTAAAGTGTATTTTTCTCCAAGCATTAGATACAAAATTGTAATAACACAATTGTAATTTTTAATTCATAAGACCAAATTTTCAGTATTTAAAAAAAAAAAATATTACAGTTCCCAAAAATTAAACAAAAAAATTCAGGAGGGTAAGGAGAACAAGCTGGAGGTATTGTAATGTAAAGAAAATACACAAGCCTCTTTTATCACATATGACAATCATTAATCATATGAAAACATAGAAAAGGGAAAGAAGACAATTGAATACTTAAATGTGGGTTGTTGTTTGCAAATTAATCTCAATACCATGATATAAGGGACGGTGAAATAAAGATCTCATTTTAAACCAAATTAGAAGGGAGAAATGGCTACCATAAATCATTGTCCTTGAAAATTGGGGTAAAGGAAAATTAGTATCTTCTAATTTTTTTAGATCTCCCTTGAAATAAGGCTATGCTAACCACTATGCCAAATTTTCTTATAAAATAATTTTCGGGCTACTACTAATAATGAACTATGATCCAAAAAACATTTCCATTCAAAATTTGAAACCCTTAAATTTTTTCCAAGGGTTAAATTTCACTGCTAAAATTTTCCACTAAGATTACTTTTGGTTGAGATATACATGCAAAAAAAATACTATGGATAATCACAATATAAAGTGTAATAAAGTTATAGTTTAGTTAATTTCTATGCCTTCTTAATTTATATGACTTCCCTAGTTTGTTAATTTAATGTTAATATTTTCTTTTACCTTAAATTGAAAATAAATTCGAAAATAGATATGCTTATAATTATGCTAATTGGAAAAATAGATCTTCCATAGTTATAATTTAATTATTTAGTTGATGGCATATATTTAAACCTGATGGAATATGTTGGAACATTCATAGTAATATTGACATATTTCACCCTGAAATTTTCCACTAAGATTTCTTGTCGTTGTTGAAATATGCATGCCATTCTGTTTCTTTATAAATAATAACAATATAATTTTTAATAAAGTTATAATTTTAGTATTTTCTTCTAATGTTAAGATCCTAGTTCTTACTTGCAAGTGGAACGGGAGCTCTGCAACTCAGGCGTGCAACAGAGATCGATCCAGAGCTGCCAAGTCGACAGGGATTCGCGGATCGGCTGAAGTTGGGACCGCTCTCGTATGGGGGCCCTGTCCCTGATCTAACAAGGGTCGGTTTCTCCCTCAAGGAACTCAGTTATGGAACCAGGAGATGGTGCCGAACCCCATCAGAACTGCAGGCATTCAGCGCCTTGGTGGCGGCCACAGGAAAACGCCAACCTTCCGGACCACAGCTTAAGTTTGTCAAAAAGCTGGAAAACATTCCAACGGTGTCCTTGCCGGTGGAGGACACATACAGATCAGCTCTGAACCTTGCCTAAAGAGGGCTAATCGGACAGTTCACAGGGCTATGGACCTCCTTGAAAGGAGTAGAAGAATGGGTAAAGCGCAACTGGATTCCCCTGGTCGACGAAGGAATAAAAAGCCACTTCGTGGGAAAGGGTTTTTTCGCGTTCGTGTTCAAAAATGCAGAGGATAGGAGCCTGATCTTCAGAAACGGGCCATATTTCATGGGCCCTGAAGGGCTGTACCTGAATAAATGGTCTCCCTACTTTGACCCATCCCAAGATGTACCTAAGGCGGTGCCAGTCTGGGTGCACCTATCACATCTTCCTCTTCGTTGTTGGAGCCAGAAATCGCTGCAATCCATAGGAAATGCTCTTGGAAAATACATAGATCAGACCCCAAGGAAGGATCAATACTCTTGTGCGAGAATTTGCGTGGAGGTTTATTTAGAAATTGGGCTTCCCGAAGTCGTCAAGCTATCGGTGGCAGAATGGACGCACATTCAAGAACTAGATTACGAGCAACTTCCATTCAAATGTCGATACTGCCACGAATACGAACACTTCGCAAGATATTGTAAGAAGAAAAACGAGGAATCTACTGAGAAAGAAAAAAGAGAGCAATGGAAACAAGTTAAAAAAGCAGCAAACAATATGCAGAGCAACAAAAACAAAGGCAAGGAGATAGGGAGGAAAACAAGACAAGAAACGGAAAGCCGACAAAACGTTGGGAGCAAGGAAGGCACCAGCGTAGTGCAGGACAAGAACCCATTCGAATCTCTCACACCACGCACAGAAACCATGGAGAAGGAGCATGAAGATCCATCTCAACACAAAGACAGTGAAATGCAAGATCCAGGTAACACATCTAACCCGAATCCAAGCAATAGCACCTACCCTTCATATGCAGACATAATCAAGCAGAAAATGAAAAAGACAGAATACGCCGGCTCATCGGATGATGAAGAAAGACCATCCAAGCGAGCGGGAAGGAGATCAAACAAAGAGGTAAGGGAAGAAGAATCAGAAAAGCAAAAAACCCTAGGAAGTCAAGCTACCTTAGAAATGACTCTCGGAGAAACATCAGGCCAAGGGCATCCAAGGGAGGAGGCCCCACACCAACAAGTTGTAAATGATGAACCTGAACTTGGTATCTTGGAACTGCAGGGGTCTGGGTAATCGCAACAAGGCAAAGGCCATCAAGGATCTAATGAAAATGGAACCCATAGACGTACTCATGCTCCAAGAGACCAAAATAGAAGGGGAGACCCTTCTAAATTCTAGCACCTCTAAATGGAAATTTGACTCAGGGAAGTTAATCAGTGCAAGAGGATCAGCAGGAGGGATAGGTACATTCTGGTCAAAGAACCTATTCACCCTTGGCAAAACACATGAGACTCAACACTGGATATATACAGAACTTTGGCATACAGCAGGCAAAGTCAAATTAGATTTGTTCAATATGTATGTCCCGGTGCATTATGAGGAGAAAAATGAATGCTGGAAAACTCTAATAGAATACATAGAGCAATGCAGTCCCACAAATATAATCATAGGAGGAGATCTGAATATAATCTTAGACCCAAAAGAAAAGCGAGGAGGATCCTACACAAGAGATCCCTTCCTCCTCACTGTGGAAAATCTAATCCAGTCCTGGGATTTGGTAGACTTCAAACTGGTGAAAGGAACATATACTTGGACAGACAACAGAACAGGGGAACAACACATTTCAGCAAGGTTAGATAGATTCCTTGCTAGCAGTGCTATTATGATGGATAATAGAATGGTCCTCTCCAAGATCCTGCCAAAATTAACATCGGACCACAAACCAATTCTTCTGCACATAAAGGAGGAAGAAGACCTCGGCCCCCTCTCCTTTAGATTCAGCCCTCTCTGGGCCAAAAGAGAGGGGTTTCTTGATACGGTACAAACAACTTGGGAAATAGAAATCTCAGGCTCCCCAAGCTATGTATCGAAGAAAAAAATTAAGAATACCAAAAAGTCACTCAAAGAATGGATAAAGAAAGAAGTCAACACCCCCACCAACCAGAAGAAAGCATACGGTTCCTTTAGAAATGAGGAGGAATTTTGGCGATTAAAATCTCGTAGCCTGTGGCTCAAATGAGGAGAGAGGAATACAACCTATTTCCATAGACAGTACAGGCCGAGGATATCGAGAAATCACATCGCAGAAATTACTACCACCAATGGTCAAGCATACAAAGGCTTCGAACAGATAAAGGAGGCAACAGTAAACCATTTTCAGAATCTTCTCAGCGCCGAAAAAGGTGGAAGCGAGGAGGACATGGAAGAATTCCTTATCAATATACCCCAGCTAGTAAGCTTAGAAGACAACGAATCTCTAATAAGGCCAGCTTCAGAAGAAGAAATAATAAACATAGCTTGGCCCATGGAGCCAGATAAATCCCGTGGCCCCGACAGATTCTCAATTCACTTTTCTAGAATATTCTGGGAGATAATCAAAACTGATCTGATGAGAATGGTCCAGGGCTTCATGAGGAAGGCAATAGTCGAAGGCGGCATAAACTCAACTTTTCTCGCTTTAATCCCAAAGGAAAATAATCCAGGCACCTTTGACAGATATAGACCTATATCATTATGCAATTCATCATATAAGATCTTGGCCAAGTTGATGGAAAATAGAATCAAGCCACTTCTTCAAAAATTAATTACCCCAGCTCAAGGAGGCTTTGTGAAAGGTCGACATATCCTGGACAACGTCATTCAAGTGCAGGAAGTACTGCATTCAAGTCAACTGTGCAAAGAACAAGGTATGTTAATCAAACTGGATATGTGCAATGCTTTTGACAAGGTAAATAGATCCTTTTTATATAGGGTTCTATCAGCTTTTGGCTTCAACCAGAATTTTATTTATATAATTAAAGCCTGCTTGGAAAAGATATGGATAGCGCCAATGATAAACGGAAGACCTGCAAACTTTTTTCTAGCCACAAGGGGCCTGAGACAGGGGGGCCTCTCCAAGAATAGCATCAGCTTTCAAATCCATCCTTCAGATATTCTGCAGCATAGCTGGCGCTCTAGTAAGTGAAAAGAAGAGTGCAGTGTATGGCTGGAATACAGACCAACAAACAATAAGGAAAATAGCAGAAGATCTGGGATACATAGGGTATGCAGAATGGGAAAGAATTAAATATCTGGGACTTCCCATAACTTTGGGCTCAAACAGGAACCACCTGTGGGACGAAGTAATAGTTAAATGCAAGAAAAGGATAAAAGCGTGGGGAGGCTTCTGGTTATCTACAGGAGGCAAACTTATATTGATCAAATCCGTTCTCTCAACGTTCGAAACATTCTAAGTGGCCCTGATGATGGTGCCCAAACACATCTCAGACGAAATTTCTAAATATATTCGCAACATTTTGTGGAACGAGGGGCGAGGGAACAACAATAGGTTTCATTTAATCAGATGGGAAACAGTTAAAAGGCCGATGGTGGAAGGAGGCCTTCAGGTGCGTGGTCCTGGGCTAGCAAACGTGGCCTTGGGATGCAAACTGCTGTGGCAATTTTGTTTGGCGCCCAACCACCTGGTAAGAAAGATCCTTAAAGAGAAGTATTTTAAAAACCGATCCATAATGAGCTGCAAAACGGAAAAGCACCCCAAAGGCACGCAAGCCTGGAAGTTGTGTGTAAAAGGCATCGAATTCTTCAGAAGCGAATTATACAGAATTCCAGGCAACGGGAAGAATACGAACCTATGGAAAGATCGCGTAATGGGACATTAGCCACTAAAACAAAAAGCAGAGATCGTCGAGATCAGAGCTTGGCTTCGAGCGAGAGGAATTAAAAAGATAGAGGATATAACCGAATGGGACAACAAAGGCAACTGGCTGCGATGGAAATGGCCCAGAATTCCAGAACAACTAAAAAACCAGTTTGTTGTACTCAATGATGAAATTGTAGATTTTACACCAATTCATATTGATGAGGAGGATACCTGGGCATAGGGTAAGAAAGGTATATATACAACAAAGCAGGGATACTGTCAACTACAAAGCTAGCAAGATACACCACATGAGGGATCAGTCTGGAAGCAGATTTGGGACATCCCAAAAATCAACTTTTTCTTTTGGACCTTATTCCATAACAAAATTCTCACAGGTGAAAACTTGAGCAAAAGGGGTATAGTAGGACCACACAGATGCATTTTATGTAAAAAAGAGCTAGAAACAACAAGTCATCTGTTTATAACTTGTGATTTTGCGAAGGAGGTATGGTCTACTTTCTTGTCCGGACTAAACATGAGTGCCCCTCTCCAAAGCACAATAACCTCCATGTTCACATCTTGGAAAGAAAACTACCCTCATCAAATTGCCAACAAATCAATTTGGAACAAGGTATGGACAACTGTGCCTAAATATGTTTGTTGGAAAATCTGGTTAGCCCGGAATGAGGCCATCTTCAACAACACTGAGCAACCAGCAATGAAAGTGGCGAAACAGGCAAAGAAGATCCTCCTAGAAACTCTAAATCATCATACAGCAACGGAAGATAACTCGCTAAGAAAAGAACAAAGCGTGTGGTTGGAAGACTACACAGGAAAAGGCAGACAGCAAGCACCACCGCGACCAATCCACAAAGAAAGGTGGCATATTCGAGAAACCGAAGATAATTTTTAGAAATGGATGAAATCCCAGGAAATATGCACCATTCTCTTTGACGGAGCCTCAAAAGGAAATCCAGGGAGAGCTCGAGCAAGTGGACTGATTTACTACCGGAATGGGAAAAAAGAAGAATTTAGCTGGGGCCTGGGAGTGAAAACAAACAACCCAGCAGAAATACTTAGCCTCTGGAAAGCTTGCCAAATTGCAAGCAAAGAAAATCCAAAGGAAATCTTAATAATAGGAGATTTAGAACTGCTGATAAAAACATTGGCAAAAAAGGAAAAGCTCAAGGATCCGACTCTAAACAAGCAACTATCAAGAGTGAACAGAATATTGAAAGATCTCTGCTCGGTTCAAATATACCATATTCTTAGAGGACTAAACAAGGATGCAGATAGGTTGGCAAATATGGGATGCACTCTTCAGGAATGAATGATCACCATTAATGCAGGAAGCCCAACTAAGGCAAAAATTCCCTAAGTGAAAGAGTGTTGTAATCAGCAATGGAATTGTAATGGTCGTTTAGGCAATGCCCGATCTTACTATGAATAAAAATAACCGTTTCAGTTAAAAAATAAAAAATAAAAAATAAAAAAAATCCTAGTTCTTAACTTATGGCAACACTTCTTGTTACTATAAATAACTCATGAAAATGTTCCAGTTCACATCATCCATGTAGTGATATGGGATCATACATATAATATATTAACATATTACAACATTTACCATTAAAAAATTTGTCATATTCCATGTCTTCGTCCATTCTTTGGCAAAATAGTGCCCTCCCATAGTTTTCCAAGACATTTATAATCATGTCATTTAGATGTCCATCATAGTACTTATTCAGATTACATGTCGATCGAATAATTGATTATACTCTCCAAACAAATTGGTATTTTATTTATACCTTATTCATTTTGGGTAGTATTCCTCTATAATCTGATAATTTATCATACACTCCATATAGAGTGGCATTTACTTCTCAATTGAATAATATTTTTTTTTTAATATTTCAAAAAGTATTTTTATTTTACTGATTATATTTAGGTAATTTTTAACCTTATCTTATTTAAAATTTAATTATAAACTAAAAAATATAATTTTAAAATATTAAATTTATGTAGTATGAATTAAATTTTATTTTTAACCCTAAATTTATCAAGCAACACAAAACTATTTTAATATCAGATTTAATATTCTAGGTATTTTTATTTTTTTGAAACAATAACTTTTATTTATGGAGGGGAAAATCTCATTAAAAGACGTGAATTTATATATATAGAAGTTTAGTTTGTTATAGCCAAAACATGCCAACTTTCTTATTTACTCATAATTTTCAAATGGAGTGATTTCCATGTATTTTTACTCTCCAAATTAATAAAGAACTTGGCTAAGCTATCTTTGTTCATACTTTTAATAAGGGTTTCATATTTGGAACCATGCAAATGTTTGAGTAAATGTATCTACCATCAATGTTCTCTTCTTTGAATAAAAAGTGTTTGAAGAAACGTTTTCATGCAAAGTGTTTTTGAAAATGCATGAATTTTTTTTTTGAGAATTACTACAAGCTTCACTAGCGTGTTTTAGTTGGTGACATTAAGGATCATGATTGTGTAATTTGACATAATGAATCCTTTCAATCACCTGGAAAGAACGAAAATTATGCATTTTGGGATTCAAATGAATATTTGTAGAAACAACGCATAAGGATGGATCATAGATTCTTTGGATTGTTATTGTGTATGTGAGAGTGAGAGGGGAGCTCACCCATATATGCCTCTGCAATTCATGTGATGTAATGAAGATCATAACCCATGGCCCACTGGAAGCTTGCTCTAATGATTTTAAGACCCTAGGACAAATTCCGATACATGAATGTACCCTAAGGACAAATTGAATCCATTTATATTTATCTTCTAATATTTATTTGAATCTAATTATAGCCAAGAGAAACATCCATGAAGAAGAGAAAGGCAAAAAAAGAAGCAAAAAACAATCAAAATTATCTCTAAACATAAAATCATACAAAGTAAAGTGTGCATGTTATTTTTGGAAGAAAACTCTATACTAAAAAAATTTAAACACCCAAATCCAATAACCAAAATAATATAAACTATGTTACCTCCCATATGACTTAGAAAAAGAAGTAAGAACATGAGTAACTAACTATCAAATATGTTTTCAAATCTTTAAAACCTTTAGTATTAAATAGCTTTAAAATATCTGAAATGTATTTAAATTATCAATATTAAAAAAATACATTTTTATTAGAAATTTACATATTAGCACAATTATATAAATTAAATGGTTAGAAAATGTTAATAAACAACAAACACAAAAACATTTGCCTCATAATACATCTCACTTTGCTAAAATTAAAAAAAAATGGAATTAACTATATCATTATTATTATTACAAGTTTAACATATATTCATTTGAGAAAGCATGGAGTAATTATTTTATCCATAAAGATTTATATCCAATTTATTACTGAGTTTCTTAGTCTAAATAGGGTATGTTATAATACCATGGGCAAGACCCATGGCTTCCTGAAGCCCAAAAAAACATAACTCATTTCATATGAAACTTGCTCATAAGATATTTTGTTAATTAATCAATTTCACTAAATCAACAAAAAATATACAACCAACTTCCACATAAAT
>APFE031463722.1:0-80666 GCA_000404065.3 Pinus taeda
AGTCCCCCCCGCACCCCCCCGCGTGGAGGGGTGTACAAACTTCCTGGGGTATACATCTAGCTGAAACAAAGACCTCTGAACAATCATGCTCCACACACAACAGCAAGTACCCCAATTATTTTTGAAAAAAACAAGATTGAAGGGGATAGCATATGCTTGTGGTATAAGTTCGTCCTTCAGACAAATCCAACCTAGTAAAATTTTAATGAGCCCTAGGGAGGAGAAGCTCAGGTCTCATCATGGTGATGAGTCCAATGTCTTCAGGGTTTAACGAGTCCAATACAGGAAAAAATTGGTTTCTTTTTCATGTTTAGAGAGTTTGAAAAAGACACGGAAAAGAAAACTCCAGGGGGGCCCCTTTTCGTAAGTTTATGTCCCTCAAGCCCGAAAAGGTAGAAAACAATACTCGAGAGAACCACTTGATCATTTCGATCAAGGAATAATTTTTCATAACTAGTGTTCCCAATCCGAAAAAGTAGAAAAGCGATCGGAGACACGATGTTTAGTAACCAAAAACGAGCTCAAAACGACAAAAGCCCGATTTATTTTCGTTTATTAAATAGTCGGAAAACAGCTAAAATCAGACGACCATTTTTATTCCGTTTAACGAGTCAGAAAGGGAAAAACTTGGAAATCTTTCCATATTTACGAGTCGGAAAAGAGCTTAAAGAGGACTCGTGGGAAAATTTTCGTGGTATGGACCAAACACATATCGACCAAAAACTATATATATGTCACCCCTGTTCCTGCACATAAAATGAAACGTAAGATCCATTCGACAAAGATATATAGCGATGTTAGAAAACTAGGTCAAAAACCCTAAAAACCATGAGGATAAAATCAAAAACTATAGCCAAAACCCAAATCCTATAGTTAAAAAACCCTAAAATTTCAAAAAATTTGATATAATACTTGTGGTAAAAACATTTTTTACATTGTTTTGAATTTTCACCCTTGGTAATTTATTAACACTACGTACCTGTTCAAACTTCAGAGCTCGATTTCTTCACCTGTGGTCAACCATTTCATGCAATACTTTCACCAAGTAAGTATATCAATCTTGTCTCTGCATTTGATTGTTTTTAAGTCCAATTTCATGGATTTTGGTGGGTTTTCGGTGGATTTTTGGTTTCAAATCCACGCCCCGATCATTGCAAAAGTACGCCCCGGGTTTGCGTCGATCGGGGATTTTACACACACCACAATCTGCATCGTCGCAGGAAACACGTGTACCCCTACAACGATCCGAAAAATAATAAACTGTAAAAGCGGGTCATCACAGCTATTTTAAGAATAGCTACGACGACGCAATAAACATAAGAATTTTATTTTTCACACCGTTTTAGACTATAAAAATTGCTCAAATCAATTCTAATCATTTAGCATTTGCATGTGCAGGGGCAAAAATGGTGTTTGCATGGCAAGAAAGGACGCATGACGCCGATGATGAAAGAGGTGCAATGGACCCACAATGCATACAAGTTCTTAGGGATTATGGATTATTGAAATTCTTCCTCACACCCCTATTACGAGTGCAACTAGACTTGCTAGAGTTCTTGATTCGCTCGTGGAACCTGATGGAGGGTAAGTTTATCATACGGGGTCAAGAGATCGAGTTCGATGCAACCGACATATACTTCCTTACAAGCTTATCTCACCGAGGAGAGAGACCCCGCATGGAGGGTATGCGGGTAGGCGGAGAGACTCTGGATATGGTGATTGCATGAGCATGCCCAGGAGCACACAAATCACCCACAAGTGGGAAACCACAGATCCCTACAATGGGGGACTTGTCACTGCACGTTTTACTATTTACGATCACGAGAGTAGCAGGTTCTCAAGAACTGCACGAGGTGACTAAAACCCAACTGCGGTTAGCTTTAGAGTGCCTTAACCTGACCATGTTTAACTGGGCCAAGGCGGTGTCTCTGAACATGAAGAGACAGTTGACCAAGTGCCAGTGAGGGGAGACCAAACAGTTTGGATATGGGTCCATCTTGGTACCACTCATGCTGGAGTGGGTACCGTTACTTCAGCTGTAGGACATGGATGTTTTGTTGTCAGGACTGTGATAGACTAGGATCACCAGGTAGGCCCTTGTGATGCCACGAGGTGGCAGCGGCCAACTAGTGTCATGGGGCCCACGCTACATGGAGTGGCTGCATCGACAGCAGGTATTTGTTGAGGACTAGCCCTACGCAAGTACTGACTTCAGAGGAGATCTAAACATGCTGCTCCTACCGAGAGAGTAGTGGGATGAGAGAGGTAACATGCTTGGTTAACCACTATACTTTTTTATATTTTAGTTTTTATTTTATTTTATGTTGTTTGTTGGATTTTAAATGTATATGTCTTAACAATTATGCTCATTTTTGCAAATGTCGGACCTGAGAGACCTGTGGATCTTGCTCCTATGGTGCAGAGGGAGGAGAACAAAGAGATGGCCCTGCCACCCCTAGGTGGTGATGTAGAGGAGGAGATAGCCTAGAACCTAGAGGGCTTGACCGAGGGGATCTCGGACTATACATGGTTTGAGGAGATCCCGCTAAAGTATCAGTGTCACACTACGGGTGTGTCGCCCAAGGCCCATAGACTACTCAGGCAAGTAGTACGAGCAATGGTCTGCTAAAGAGAGCAGAACCCACCACAGTAGTCACCTAGGGTTCATTTTCCGCTATTTTGAGAGACATACGTCTCAGTTGTATCTGAACATGTATATTATTTTTGACATACACATTATTGTTTGAGTGCCTCGATGTGCCACACGATATATATAACTATCTATGTTTTATTTATTGTGTCTGAGTACTTGCATACAATGTTTTTTATTATAAATTGCATAAATGTCTGTCTAATACATGATTTTCCAATGCAATAGTTATCGTTTTAGCCTTCTAGGAATGTGTTGATATGTAATAAAATCAAAATTTCTTTCCAATAAGCGAACATGCAAATACAATCTTAAAATTTGGGGGTTTCTGACATAATAACGCCCGTTAAACTGAAGACCAACAAGTTGAGAGTCCAGATTCATGATCACACGAATATCGAGGTTAACAACCTCGGTCAATAATTCAATGACAGTGCTATATTCAGTGACATTGTTCGTGGTACACCCCAGACAAACACCTTGAAGGTCTACTAGCTCACC
Organism: Pinus taeda; assembly: GCA_000404065.3. Classification (NCBI taxonomy): domain Eukaryota; kingdom Viridiplantae; phylum Streptophyta; class Pinopsida; order Pinales; family Pinaceae; genus Pinus; species Pinus taeda. The sequence goes on from APFE031463722.1 coordinate 3,152, forward strand.
ATGAGGATTTTAGATCACCCATGCCACAGAGGAAAGGTTCCATGTACTGCGATAGGCACCATCAGTGAAACCAATATAAGGTGCACCAGACATCTGCACAAGAATTAAAAAGACACAATAAGAGACGATAATGCCTACACACCAAGCCACACATGCACACACTAAAACACACTTATGTACACAGCAGATGCATGAAAAACTCATGCATAATATTTTTTCAGATAAAGCCTATTCAAGGGCTTATCTAGAGTATTCCCTTCACAATCAATTATCTCATAGTCCCCTTTTTGCAAAACGCACTTCATGATATAGGGCCCATGCCACATGGGTTCGAATTTTCTTGCCCCCAGCGTATCATTCGCTTGATTGTACAGCAGGACTAAATCTCTCTCAACAAAAGAACGAGGAGTAACAGTTTGATCGAAGTGAGTTTTCACTCTCTTCTTCTGTGCTTCGATGACTAAAGAGGTGAGTCGACGGGTCTCATCTAGCCACTCTAGGTAAAGAAGGCATTCTTCTATAGGGGTAGTATTCGGGAGCAATTCAACAGCTATCTTGAGAGAAGGTATCTCGCATTCAATCGGAAGGGTAGCCTCTAGACCATAAATGAGTTGAAATGGTGTGAATCAGGTGGCATCCTTCACTGAGGTACAATAGGCCCATAAGGCAGAAAACAACATCAAATGCCAATTAGACTTGTACATTCCAATGGTACGCTGAAGCATCGTAACCAACACCTTTTTTATCGCTTCGACTTGGCCATTGGCCTAAGGGTAATAAGGCGTCGAGCTATTGTGACGCAAGCCTAACTGGGTCGTTAACTCAATCATCATATGACCACAGAAATGAGAACCATGATCAGTGACAATAGCCCGAGGGACTCTGAATTGAGTAATCACATGATTGAATAAGAACTGGGCAGCTGTCTTATCGTCTTTGGACAATGTAGGCATCACTTCGACCCATTTTGTAAAATAATCAACGACAACGATAATATACCCATGCCCCCCAGCTGAGTGAGGGTTACAAGTCATAAAATCAATGCCGCATTTAACAAAAGGGTCAATGGTAATGACAGGATGCAGTGGGGATGGGGGCGCACACATCTTCCATTGGTAAATTTGGCACGCGTGGCAAGAACGGACAACGAGAATGCAATCCTTGAAAATAGAGGGCCAAAATAACCAGCGCGGAGGATCTTTTGGGCAGTAGCATAACCAAACATATGACCACCACAGGTGCCAGAGTGGTAGTCATTTAAGACTCGTTCATATTCCTCGAACATTAAACAATGACAGAGAACTAAATCAACACCGAGACTGTACAAAGTGTCTCCAATAATGCGATAAGGCTTAGAATGATGGCGAATACGTCGACGAGCATCCTTGGACAAATCAGGATGGAAGGAGGATGTTTGGAGGAAGACAATAATGTCACTGTACCAGGGATCGAGGGTACTGATCAAGAAAAGGGTATCGTCTGGAATGCGATCCTCTATCCAAGAGGGAGTGGTAGCAGATGGTAATGAGAAAATCAATTCAGTGAAGACAATGGACTTCTTAGACTTGGAAGTAGTAAACTCCAAATCAAACTCTTGAAGGATAACAATCCATTTTGAGTATTTGCCCCCCAGCAATTGACATGACAAGATGTACGTCATTAGGTTGCAGTCAGAAATCACTGTCATCGTGCGCAACAAAATATAGTGATGGAATCATTGGACAACGTGAACAACTGCCAAGGTGAGTTTCTTGATGTAAGCATATCGAGTTTCAATGTCAAGGAGGTTGTGGCTTAGATAATAATAACATGCTCGGAACCATTGTCGCCGTCTTGAACCAAAACCATGCCAATAGTGCTATCGGTAGCAACGAGGTAAAGAGTGTAATCATGATGATAATCAGGGGGTCATAATAAAGGAGTAGAAACAAGCAGTGTCTTGAGTTTCTCGAATGACTCTTGGGCAGTGGCATCCCAAAAAATGGGAGTGTCACACTTGAGGAGCTGCATATAGCCTTTAGCAACTTCGGCGTAGTTAGGAATAAAACGACATAAGAAATTGGCTTTTCCCTACAAACTCTACAATTGCTGCAAAGAGGCAGGAGGAGGAAGATTCAATATAGCTTCAACTTTGAGGGGATCTAAACGAATGCCCTCTTTAGAGATGACAAACCTAAGAAGCCTGCCAAATTCGATGCAAAAGAGACACTTATGTGGATTGAGGCGAAAACGGTAATGTCGACAGTGAAAAAAAATCTCGCAGGGATGGTTGGGATGGTTAGATCATTTAGCTAAATGAGCCATAAGGTCATCTTGATATGTCTGAACAATGTGATGAATGTCATGAAATGCGTAAGACATTGCTCGTTGGAAGGTAGCACCGACAATTTTAAGGCCAAAAGGAAGCTTCTTGTAAGTGAAGGTACCCCATGGGTAGATGAAGGTAGTTATGTGTTGATCGACTGGTGAAATATTAATCTAGTTATAACCAAAGAACCCATCCATAAACAAGTAGACTTCACTCTCAGCACACTCGTTGATGAGCTAGTCGATAAAGGGCGTAGGATAATTATCCTTTGGACATGCACAGCTGATGTCATGGTAATCAACACAAACCCTAATAGTGCCCTGCTTTTTAGTCATAGGAACAATATTAGATACCCAATCAGTCAGCAGGATAGGGTAAATAAACCCTACCTTGAGAAGTTTTTCAACTTCTCCATTAATAGTCGTGGCTTTTCTTGGGTGCACGGGGCGTAAACATTGTCAAATAGGCTTGGCACCAAGATACATAGGTATCTGGTGTACCACGATGCTAGGGTCAATACTGGGCATTTCTTCATATGACCAAGCGAAAACATCACGAAATTCTCTGAATAGATCGATATAAAGTTGAATCTCCTCTAGAGTGCAAGTAACTCCAATGTGGATATTCTCAACAATCTTTGGGTTGATCGAGATGTTGATGGGCATAGTTTGCGTAATATTCCCCATATTACCTTCAGAGAAAACTTCATGAACTTGACTAGGTGGCTGAAGGGGTTGGGAGAGAACGAAGGAAGAAAACTTCCCTAGACAGGTAGTCATGGCCCCATGGCCTGGGAGAAACGAGGAGCGATGGTGATGATTGGACCAAGGAGGTTCCTCGAAAGGCATAGTCTTTAGAATCACTTCATTGGAGGGAAAGATCTCTCTTAACAGATCCAAAGAAACACTATCTCCGAGCCACGGGGATTGTACATACACGTCGAGAGGCCTGCTCAATGGAGCAGGATTGGAGGATGAAGCCGATGCGGAAACAATTTTGGCATAGTTGAGCTCGGTAGGACTCAACGGCATGACATCACCCCAGGATCCTACCTGATCAATAGGAGGGACTACCCAAGGATCTGAACAGATAGAAATCATGTTAATGGGGGTGACGTTAGGAGGTGGGAGTGAAAAGACCCCCATAAGGGCAGGATCTTTGAAAAGTCCAGCACCCATACTTTCATATGGAACGGAGGTATGCTCCACAAATGGCACATTGCCATCTGAAGAAGAATAGGTAAAGAAGGACAATAGATCAACTGTGACAATTTTCCCTTGATGGGGAAAATGAAGGACATGGAATACAGATGAAGCCACAACGCGCATGGCATATGTCTAGATCCGACCTAAGAGAAGGTTGTAAGTCAAATTTTCATCAACAACTTCGACTTCAACCTCAACTGTCTTCCCTTCTAGAGTGATGGGAAAACGTGGGAGGATACCGAAGGGACGGGAATCTCTTCCATCTAAGGCTTCCAAGGTATTAGGAGATTGACTCAACGTCAGGGAACCAATGGCCTTCCAACAAGCAACAGACATGATGCAAGTGGAGGCGCCCTCATCAATAACAGTGCAATGAATATTCTTCATGTTAATGATGACCTGAATGAGGAAAGTAATCTGATGAGGCAATCACGGTACATGATTGTCAAGATCTAAATTAATTAAATCCGAATCGGCTGAGTCAATGCCACCAATGGCTGATAACAAAGACTTCCTTTGGGAGGGACAACTCTTGAGGACTTCCAAAGCAAACATAGCTAAAGGGGCTTGGCTAAGTCCTCAACAATGTTATAGTGTTGTGCAGCACGAGTATTAGGGTTGTAGGAATATTTCTAGAGCACTCCCTTTGTAGGGGGTCGAATGACCAACTCAGTGCTAGGTCGTTCAATATGGAGAGGGCCAAAACTGGACAAAGGAACTTCAGGTTCCTTTCTAGTGGGTGGAGGATATTCTTTCAATCGAGTACTGATATGGATAAGAATAGTCCTAGCCATGAAAACTTGAGAGCCAAAAGTGGAAGAAGGCTGAGGTTGATCAACCACCATTTGTGTTTGTTGAGAGGGAAACGGTTCCTTAAGCACAGCAGGAGTTCCAGGGGCGCCTTTAAGAAAACGACTAACCTTGGACCATCTGGGACAGTCTTCAGTGTAGTGATCCTCGTCACAGATGAGACAAGGGTACTTGGGTTTGCGTTTGGTACCTTCATCAACCGGAGGCTTAGGAGGGTCTTGCTTCATTGGATCGACTTTATTTTTGCCTTTACCCTTTTTCTTACCTTTCGAAGCTTTGTCTGCTGCGGTGGACTAAATGGCATTGACTTCGAAAGTTTTACCAAGATTAGATGGGGCTTGAGAAGCATTTTCATTCAGGGTAGTAGGATTTTGCTTCGCAGCGGTCGCAGAAGACTTTCAAGAGGATGAAGTAACAAAACTGATGACACCAAAAACAGAGGGCGTTGATGGGGCTTTAGAAGTTCTAGGTCACAGAGCATCAAGCAAATAATCATACAGCATACCAGACTGGGAATAAACTAAATCGAGATACTAGACACACACGATAGCTTGCTCTTCAGTAACACATGCCCCCATGGGGATATCACGAGCTATCGGACCGACAAATGAGGTGGTGAACCAGTCAATCAGAAGTTGACCAATGATCTGGAACTTAATCAAACGACGCCACCTTCTCCATTCATGAATATGATCAGAGATGTGTGTCGTCGTGTCCTGTTTCAAGGATGTAAGGAGGTGTGTCCCTATTTCATAACAAATTGGCAACTGAAAGTGAGTAAGGAATGCCATTGCAAGCGAATTGAAATCCTGGAAAGTTCCACGAGCAAGCTCAATATACCATTTCACAGTTGAACTAGTGAGAGTCCATTAGAAGAGACAGAGGCGGATAGAATCATCAAGCCATGAGTTAGATGAACACCAGTGATGATTGGTCATGACAAACAAGGTGGGCTTGATAATCGGGTGGGGCTTGAGAAACAATGGGTGCTTGAGCGCCCGTTTGACTAGGATATGGATTGATTTGACCGGATGGATGTCCTTGTTGAAATTGATATTGACCCAACTGGCTAGAAGGCTGGCCTTGTTGATACTGCAGTTGGCCTATTTGCCCAGAAGGTTGAGCTTGCTGGGTAATAGGTTGACCTTGTTGAAGCTGAGTCTGGCCCGTTTGACCAGAGGGTTGAGCTGGCTGAACAATAGGTTGACCTTGCTAAGTCTGAGGTTGGCCTACTTGCCCAGAGGGCTGACCTAGCTAGACAATAGGTTGGCCTTGTTGATACTGAGGCTGACCTTCTTGTCTAGAGGGTGGACCTTGATGGAATTGAGGCTGACCAGGTTGACCAAAAGGTTACCCCATGTAGGTGATGTTAGCACTCAAATCTACCTTAGGCTGAAATAAGGTGAGACTCAAGGCCACATCAAACCACGCTCAACCTCGTAGCTAGCCCTATGAGGACAGGAGAGGGCTCTCTCAGGGTCAATCTCGACAAAAGATATAATCAACGAGGCTCGAGATGACTGAATTGATGACTAATTTTAGGCTAGGTATTAAGCAGAAAGAGTTTAGAATTGATTTTTAAAGATTTTGTTGAATTCAAGGGAAAGACAAATTTGGGTGCGGGGATGAGGCACAACTTTTGCAGAGGTCTACTTGGGGCAAGATAGGCGATAGTATTGATGCCTTAAAGCAAGTGAGATGGGTAGATCAGACTGGTGAGGAGCTAAGGAGAGCAAGGGAGTCTCAAGGATTCTCCTTAAACTGAAGAAAACATAAAAGATTAAACAAATTTAAAGGCAAAGCATAACAATTTCATGGATTCTACCTTAACACTTCATTTGTTTAATTATAGAAGATTAAATAAGGAAAGTGGTACACATACACAACTTACAAGTACTGAGAGAATCACACCATCAACACAGAAATCCACATGGATCCCAAATAGTGCTGCAAAACCCTGGTCTTTCCTTTGCCAAAATGAAGATAAGATATGTACAATATAGTGTCAAGCTATTCTCAAGAGTCCAACCCTGAAAATGACTAAGAAAATACATAATATAGGCAAGCCAACTCATTCCCTTGCCTCTAGGGGTCGATCTCATCATCCTAGGAGTTGTTTTAACCAATTCTAAACTAAGCACTACAATCTAGGCAGTCAAAACAACTTGCCTCTATAAGCTAGGAAACCAATTCATTCATTACATTTTTGCTATTTTATGAATGAATCATCTAGAATAGGTAAATAAGTGTCATAACAACATAAAGTTCCAATAATTACATCAATAAGGGTGAAAAATCCCATCACAAGTCAAAATTGGTCAAAATGACTTCATTTGCTGAGCTGAGGAGGAAAATTGTGCCAAAAAACCATGTGCGCCACGCGCCTAAGCCCTGTGCGCCGTGCGCCTTTCTAGCTGCTTCTGGGGCACTTCCCGGCATCCAAAGTGAGCTCAGATTTTCTTGTTGGAAAGCCCTGGATGTCTACTTTCCAACCCAAGTGGAATTTTCCAATTTGGTCTCCATTTGAGCCTCCAAAAGTGGATTCTCCCAGAAGTACTTCCGGTTGGTGCAAAAAGTGGCAGAAAGGTGATTTTCATGATGTTTTTTGCTCTTTTGATCACCCAAAACTTGATGAAATGCCTTGGAAATTGTTGAGCATGTGTATTTCATCATGAAAAATCCAAAAATGTAAGTCACCTGTGATTTGGACCTTCCTATCTTATGGGTCGCGCGCTGAGCGCGACGCATAGAGCCCAAAAACCTGTTTTGCAAGCCAAAAATTTTGAAACGACAAAATTTTCTCCAAATTTGCCCAAAATTGGAGTGAAGACCCTCCATCATGTATCATGCTCAACTAATTGAAGCCTCGGCAAACTCGAAGCGGACAGGCCTTTTGCGTTGTTTTTGTGCTTTGCTCAAACGCCTCTTGAGGATCTTCATTCTCGCTTTGCAAACATGCATGCGAGCCCAATAGTGAGTCTTCATGTGGCAAAGCATGTCCTTGTCCCCGTTTTCCTTCTCCAACAACTTCTCCAAATGAGTGTTTACCCAGATGAGCATTGATTCCCGATCAATAGGTGTCAAATCACCGGGTCTCCTACGAGCCAACTCCTGGTCTTCCTGAATCTTCCGCAGCTCATAAAGTTCATGCTCATCTTCCAATTGTTTGTTGGGATGCTCTAAGTAATTGATCACCCATTTAGCCAACTACAATTTCTTTTGCAGCGACTCATTCTCGGCCCTTTGCTCTCGGATGATCTCCTTGAGCTCTGAATTGGGCGAACTAGCATCAACATCAATGATACCGATATCCTGAACTCCTGAAGGACCCTCATCAACCATGGGTCTCTTGCCCCTATCCTAAATCTGTACCTGTGCTGAAGACGGAGGCGAGACCCCTTCCACATGATGTGGAGATAATACTCGCTTGGCTGATGATGTCAACGAGACCCCTTCCACCCCGGGTGGAGAGAGTACTCGTCGTGCGGCTGCAAATAAGGCCCTGGGGCCTTTCTGATATGTCACATATACTGGAGCATCAACATGCTCGGTCTCAAGAATGTCAAACTTCTGTGAAGGCCCTCCTTCCTCATGAACTATCTCTGGAGGAGGCTGTAGCGCGGAAAAGAAATCACGGGAGATGAAATCCTCCCAAGCAATACCTTGCTGTGCCAACTAATGCATCACTATGATTTTGATCAATGCATAGTGATATATGCTCCTGTGCTGATGTGCCGGGGTCTTCCTCTGTACTAAAGGTACCATTCTCTTTATGTTTCAGCACATGAAAAACGGAATGCTCATCATACGTACACTTGTGAAATGCATCAACAAACGAACATGGTACGCATAGAGACATGAGAATCTGCCCTCACAGCTGAAATACCGAATGATGAGTTTGATCAATGGTGCAAACTCATCTTTCAGGTATCTGAAAGGAAAGGCTGCGCTCAAGTTTCTAATATATGTGGGCTTGACATATGGCTCATAGTAATACCTGTCCAGCATCTGGTGTTTACTCCATTCCTCCCCCACATTGGGTATCCCAGTGGCCTGAGCAATAGTATCGGGTGACAAAGTAAAATCCACTCTGGCAAGGTTTACATGACCATCCTATAGGTTAAGGACAAATAGACGGACCAGTTCCTGATGATGCTGAGTTTGTGAGATCATCTCACAATATGGTAACATGCTTGGCGCCGAAAACAATCCATTGCAAGTGGGAAAGCTTGCAATTGAGCCAAAGAAGTAGGCTCCTCCCTAACATGCTGTCCACTTTTGCCACCTTTATGATACCTCCGTGGCACATTAGGCACATTGAACTCCGGTGTAGAGTCACTATCATAATCCTGCTCATATTCGGACTCAGTCTCTGACATGTTCTTTTGAAAACAAGACAGCTGGAAAATATGTATGCTTATATACAATTGTGTACAAAATGACTGTAGACCTTTTCTTTTTCTCAAAGGCTGCGACCAAGGGGACACAAATGACAAGGGAATTGTTAGGAAAAGGGAAGCATTAGGGAAATGGGAAAAATGAAAACATTAGGAAAATGGGAAAATGGTAAAGAGAAGGGAAAGGGCATGGGAATTTTGAAATTTTAAGGGTTTTGAAATAAGGGAGGGGTTATATGGTTGTAATAGAAGGGAGAGTTTAGGATTTTGAGAGAGGAAGATGTAGGGTTTGATGAGGAATTATTGGGAAAAATATTGGGGAATATAGGAAATGGGAAATGAGGGAAACAAGAAACCTTGGCAACAGTGATTTTTAAAAACCCTACAGCAAACTTGGTACTTGAATCTTTACAGCAAATTGATGAACATGGAGGGTTTTGTACACTTGGTTTTCATGACAAATATATCCTAACTTCTTTATATAAACCATCAAAAACCAAAATCAAGCCATGAGTGCAGGCCTACCTGCGAATTTATGCGTGAGGAGAGGTGATTTGAGTGATTTCTGGGCAAATTTCAAGCATAAACTCCTATGCACCGCGCGCTTTACCCAACGCGCCACGCACTCTGGATGCGCCATGCGCGTGTTAATTTTGCACTGCAAAAAGTGGCCTGATGCGCCGCACGACTTGGAACTGACCCAAACTGCTCACAAACTTGAAAAATCACCTTTGAATGATGCTCTTGGCTCTCAGAATGTGGAATTGGTTGCAAATGAGAAGAAATGACTTGATATAGCCTCCCTTTTATTTTTGCTTAATGAAAACCTATTTTTCTTATGTTTGGTTGTTGACACTTTTTCAAAATTAATAGGCTCTGACCTTTTTGATTTCTTTCATAAAATAGGTTGAAATGATGATTTTCTCTGATAATTTTTTGCAAGGATAGCTCTGATATGCTTCGGCAAAGGAGACCAGGGCTGCACTTGAACAATTGAAGAACTGAGAATTTTGACAATTTTTTACAAAAATGAGGTGGCGACTTGTCTTCAAAATGGAGTTTTGAAGAGAAGTCCTTATTCAGCTGTACAATGGTGAAAATTATTGAAGTGATGGTCTATCAAAGACATCCCTCTGGCCTGCTGGTCTTCTAAGACTTTTCAAGACTAAATTGACTCAAACCCTAGACCTAGACCTAAAAATTTAAAACATGACTGTAAATGACTTGTGAAGCTTTATGACTTAACCTGAACTAGCAGTGATATGCACGAGGGGAATGAGTGACACAAACCACTCCATCAGAGTTATGGCATGCCTAATGAAATGAAACTGATGAAAACTGGTGGGACACCTAAAACATGAAATGCAAAAAAGAGCTTTGATCTCTGATGGAGGGATAACGAGACCGACTCTAACATTGGCTCCAAATGGGGATGGTAGCTCCTTGGAGATGCCAAGAACCCCAGATCTCTGTAAGACCTAGATAGTTCCTTCATTCATTGGGCGATGGAGTCATTATTCTGACACAAAATCTTGAGAATTCAACTAAAAAAAAAACAAAAACTGCTTTGACCAAACTAGACTCGAAGCTAAAGATTTAGACAACTAACTTGACAAACTTAGACTAACTAACTTTCATTTTCAGAATTATAGCCTTCACCTTGGGCCCCAAACTGAAGATGATAAGTTAGTGTACATGTGCAATAGAACAAAAGTAAAATGATATGTACAATGATAATGATATGAGCAGAAAATACTCAAAAGTAGTATCTCTTTAACAGTCGACCATTGATCGGCCCTCCAGGATATTCATCTCCATTCATCTCTTTGAGAAGGAAAGCGTTTTGGCCGCGATATGCTGCAATCATATAAGGGCCCTTCCATAAATTTTCAAATTTGCCATGCTTTCCCTTGTCTTCATGACGAGCATCCCACCTCAAAACTACCTCATCTAGTTAAAATGTGTCCGCCTTTGCTTTCCGGTCATAAATCTTTTTGATGCGCTCCTGCAGCTTGCAAGTGTTTTGAAATACCTCCTCCCATGTCTGCTGCAAATGAATCATCTGATTAATCCTTCTCTGCATAGGATCTTCCTCACTACCCGCTTCTTGAAGCAATTTGACTACTGGGACAGCAAGCGAAGTAGGAAAAACCGTGTCTGTTCCGTATACCAACTCGAAAGGAGACATGCCAATAGATTTTTTCTGACTCACCCTATCAGCCCATAGTGCATTTATCAACTTCTTGTGCCAGCCCTTTTTGCTGATTTCCAACAATTTCTTAATAATTTTGACCAAAGATTTATTAGATGACTCAGCCAATCCATTTCCTTGAGGGTGGTATGCAGTTGAATGTCCCAAGCTAATATTGTATTTATAGCAAAACTCAATCATCCTTTTTGACTTAAACGTTGCTGCATTATCCGTGATTAACTTACTTGGACATCCAAAACATGATAAAATGTTGGTTTCAAGAAAAGAAATAATTACCGCATCCGTAGCTTGTCGAGTAGGAATTGCTTCAATCCATTTTGTAAAGTAGTCTGTAGCTGTCAATATCCATCGATGCTGTCCTGATGATTCCGGATGAATTTCGCCGATGAAATCCAATCCCCACTGCTAAAAAGGTGTGCTGACTTCAATTGGTTTGAGAGGCAAAGGCTGGAGTTTCTGTTTTCCTTCAAAAATTTGGCATTCATGACAATTTTTAACAGCCTTATATACATCTGAAAATAATGAAGGCCAATAATAGCCTGCCCTTAGAATCTTGTTTGCTGTGGTCTTCCAAAACAGATGACCCCCACAGTCCCCTCTATGAAAATCTTCCATGACTCTTTTGGCTTCCTCCTCGACCAAACAATTCAATAACATTCCACCAGGGTCTTTCCAAAACAATGCTGAATCTAGTATGCAGAATTTTGCAGCCTTCAATTTCAATGTTCTACTTCTGTTTCTCGGCATTCCAGGAGGTGAAGACAAATGCTGAAGTACATATAAAATGTCAGCATACCAAGGAGAAGGAAGAAACATTTCAGATACCTGAACGGATGGATTCTCCTCATCTTCATCAGACATGGCAGCAATCAAATTTATGTCTAGAACTTGCAAATTCGTTTCAGCCATTAGCTTGGCGAGTCCTTGACCTTTGATCAACTTGGTGGGTTTAATCTCTACATCATACTCTAACAATGCAGAAATCCACTTACCCCGTCTGCCTTCTGGATCTGCCTGTACTAAAATATCTTTAACTGCTGCGTTAAGAACATAAGCTAGAATATGGGAATGCAATATATACACATGGAAATCTTTCAAGGCCTTTACAAGCGGAAGTGCTTGCTTCTCAATGATATTATATTTCAATGCTCCATCTCTTATAATGTGACTGAAAAAAGCAATGGGCTTTTCAACACCTTCCCTCTTCTGCATTAATACAGCTGCCAAAGTGTGCTCAGAGGCAAATGAGAACAAAATAAAATCCTGAGTGTAGTCTAGGCTGATCAAAATAGGAGCTGAAGAAAGAGCTAACTTCACTAAATTAAATGATTTTACTGCCTCTTCGATCCACTTTACCTGACTGTCCTTCTTGAGCATGCTTGTGATTTCTCTAAGATGCTCTGCTAGATTTGGAATGAAGCAACGCAAAAAATTCAGTTTACCATTGAAGGACTGTATTTCTTTCTTGTTCCGGGGCTGTTCAATTTGCTGAATGGCTTCAACACGTGCAGGATCAACACGGATGCCATCTTTAGATATGATGTGGCCAAGAAGTTTGCCTTCATCCATGGCAAAAAGACTCTTTTTCGAATTCAGTGATATGCCATATTTTCTGCACCTTTGGAAAACAATTTTCAAATGATACAAATGTTCCTCATCAGAATTTGAAAACACGGTTAAATCATCAAGATAAACAACCAAAAATACATCTTTCTCATTGGCGAAAGCCACATCCATTGCACGTTGAAAGGTAGCTCCTGCATTTTGCAAACCAAACGGCATCTTTGCATAATGAAATGTTCCCCATGGAGTGGTGAACGATGTCTTGTCACGGTCATCTTCATGCACTAAAATCTGATTGTATCCTGAATAACCGTTGAGTAGTGACATCCTTGATGCTCCAACTACTCGCTGCAATATATGATCCATTTTGGGCAGCAGATAATTGTCTTTTAAGGACACCTTACTCAAATTTCTGAAGTCAATACATAAACGGATCTCACCTGTTTTCTTCCTTACGGGCACCAAGTTTGATATCCAATCTGAAAATCAGATAGGCACAATGATTCCTGACTTATACAATCTGTTTACCTCTTTCTCAATTGATGGCAGCAGCTTCGGATTGATTCTCCTCAACTTTTGATGAAAAGGCTTCTGATTTGGTTTAATGGGAATAGTATGCTGAATGATATTTGTGTCGTGTTTTTAGATCTGAATAATCCCATGCAAAAGCATCAGAAAATAGAGACAACAATTTCGCATATTCTGCTTTTACCTTTGGTGACAATGACCTTGATAGCTTTACCATTTTGGGATTCTCAGTTGTACCAATGTTTACCTCTTCAACACCCTTTTTAGTTGGTCTCAGTGTCGGTTTGCGGGCCACATCATCTTGGTCAAACAGCTCCTCTAAAGGAATCAATCCTTTAGGAATAATGTTGTCCTTAAGTTGCAGCGCATCCATTTGATTTACTTGCATATTATCACTACCATCATCATGTTCAGTATCTATTGAAGTATCCTTAAACTTACCCTTATTTTGCAGAAACTCATTGATCTCTTCATCATCTTGAAAGACTTTCCAACATCGTTGATTATCCGGAACGGTGGGACGGTGTTTCACATGAATCTCAAACTTGTTGCTAGAATTCATCGGAATTTTCAAATTGCTTGCTGCCTTAGCAAGTCCATCAACAACACCATTTTGTATGCGAGGCACATATGTCAAGGTATGATCAAAAAACAACTTCAAAATATCTAAGACTGCATTTCGATATGCTCTCATATGAGGATGCTTGGCCTGAAACTCACCTTTAACTTGCTTTATTACTAACTCGGAATCACCATAGACCGCAATCTTCTTCGCTTTCAATTTTCTAAGAATCTTTAGGCCAGCAATGAGAGCCTCATATTCCGCCTCATTATTTGAACAATCAAATGCTAGTTTATAGGAACACACTCTTACCTTGCTTGGAACTTTGTCTTGAGCGGAAAAAGGACTTCAAATCCACACCAATACCAGCACCATCACTACCTATTGCACCATCGAAATCCATGGTCCAAAGACCATCTTCATCCTCCTCCAAATGCTGAAATTGTACTGCCTCTGATTTTTCTGTTTGCTGCCCCTTATCTTCAGCTGTTTGCTCCATGGTAGCTTGCTTTTCTCCTCTTTCCTTTTGTAGAACTTCTCTGAAATTTTCGGTGATCTCTGGTATATATTCCGCCTGAACTAACTGACCATCTAGATCATTAAAACTATCAGTAAATAAAACAAATGACTCCAAATCTGTATGTACATAATTTACAGGATGATTGATTGGCTTCTCTTTGCTAGTTATCATGTATTTCATCTTTTGCTCTCGATATAGCTTTCTCATTTGACCGAAGAATGGAATTGTAGCATAAGAAAAGTCTAACTGTAGAGTACCCTTCAACTTAGCTCCCCAAGATCTCGAAAGTAACATACCAAAATGTGGAGGAATGTCCGCCACCACCACATCCATCAAGACATTCTTTGCTGGGATTTGGTCTAAGCTAACAACCAAATCTTGGATGAGCCCGATACATCTCACACGGCTGGAATCAAATGAATACAAATCATGATATTTCCTTGTAATGTCTAATCCCAGCTTCTCCATGATCGCCTTTGGCATCAAATTGTGTGAAGCACCCAAATCGAACATAGCATTGTGCAAAACATATTCATGCAATCTCAAACTGATATAAAAGGGAGGAACATCACTATCAGGGGACTCACCATCCAATGCTGGTCCAAAAATCAATTCTAGCTGATCATCTTCAACGTTCACCGTGTCCAACATGGGATCAAAATTCAGAATTTTAGAGACTTGACCTCGGTAGATGCTATTTTTCATGATTTCAGTCAAAGGAATAGATATTTTTAATTTGGAAATTTCATTTTCCAAACTAAATGTTGAAACTTTTTCGACTTCTTTGACCGAAACTTCTCTCCTATCTTTGATTATAGCTGCCTGATTTGTTTTTCCTGCTGCTGATATCTTGCTAGTTGTGGGATCAATTGTCTCTTTTCCTTTCTTCGGTGGTATCGGTGAATCCGTCTTTGGCGTTGTAGCTTCTTTTCTTTTCTGAATTGGATTGATGGGCACATCTCGGTTTCTCAATGAATATTGCTTTTGTTGAGCGGACAAGGCATTCAAATACCCTCTTTGGTAATCATCTAAATATGCATCATTAGCTAAGATAAAATCTTCATCTTGCTGGGCGCCTGAACTTTCTCCATACTCTTCTTCTTCAGTGATGTAAATAGGCAGATCATCAGGAGTAAAGAAGTGGTTTTGGTCCCCTACTACATCAGCGTCTTCATCTGAATCTTGACTCACAAAATTCTGCAAAAGAGGAGTCTTGATTGGTTGCTGGGCTGCCGGCTCTTGTACTCTTGGTTCACACTGCTTAATTCTGAACTGAGGTTGTTGCTGGCCACGGTAATTGGGATTACAAATCTGTGGTTCTGATTTGTCAAGGTTCAACCTTTTGAACATCTCATGAAGCCAAGGCGGTTCTGATGTAGATTCTTCCTTTATAGTCACTCTTTTCTCTGCCTTCAACCGAGCTCTCCTGTCATTCAAATTTGCCTCAACATTAACAGCAATCTTTTGCATATCTTCTAAAGTAGGTGGATCTCTATCCCGTAATGAATAAGCCATCTCCGGATCAAAGCCATCCGGGAATTTGAGAAGAGCTGATTTTCTAGATGGTCTTAAATCATCCGGAATAGCATTATAAACTGTATTGAACTTGATAATATAGTCTTGGACAGACTCACCATGATTGCGTTTGATATTATTGTACTCGGCATTGATCTGAAGCGGATCCTTCCTGAGTTCCCAAAGATCTAGAAACTGCTTCTGAAGTTCAGCCAACGTAGGTATACTTCCGGCTCCCAAGCCTCTGAACCATTTTCTTACCTCTCCTCCAAATGTTTGTACAAACAATCGCATAATTACATCCTCTTCATCAATCTCATATAAATTATATAAATTTGTCATTTTGTCAATGTGCTGCTGAGTGAACACACTTTGAGGAGTGCCATCAAATAAAGGAATTTTACTCTGATAGTCCGCAGGCATATCATGCAATTGCTGAGGTAAAGCAAGAGGTGCGAAACGAGCAGCCATTGCTCTAGGTGGATTTAGTCTAGGTGTTGTTGGTGGAGTGGGTGTAGTTACTGTATGAGGAGTATGCGGAGGTGTATGCGGAGGAGAAGCGATGTGGGATGGAAGGGAATTGGTTGCAAATTCGGAATAAGTAATTATAGGCTGCACAGGAATGGTAGGAATGAAAGGCGGTTCAGTAGGAATTCTAGAGGTAGATGCCGTGACGGTGGATCCAATGTTTGCAGATACAGCTTCTAAGAAATCAGCAAGATTGGCGGCTTGGATGTCAGTCTGAAGGTGCCTCAAGATAAAATTATCAATTAATTTATTGTGCCTTTCAAATTCAAGAGATACAGTAAAGTCAGGATTTGGAACAATAGAATCGAGAGCGTTTTCAGACTTGGTTTTAAACAATAACAGTTCAAACCTTTCATCAAAAGGAAGTTCTTCAAGGTATTCAAAAATTGCGGGACATGAATGAGATTTAACCAAGGGAGTCGCCGAGCTTACTTGACGGAGGATTTTTCGAATCAAATTTGGATTTTCGTAAATAGGAGGTGGATTCGGATCTGGATTAGCTCTTTTATGTCTTTTTGAAGCCAGTGTGTTTATCAAAAGATCAAAAGAACTAAAATAATTCAGCCAACCGTTTGCTAGACTCAATCATCCAAAGGTCTAGAACGAACAAAAGTACTGGGGTGATTTGCAAATCAAGTTTCCACAAGCTAACCAGAGATCGACTGAAGCAACATTTATCTACTTCCGCTTATGCATAGCAAGAGCGTTTCGAAAGCTACCTAGCATGACTTCAGACTCCGTCTAAGACTTATGAAACGATCTCATCAGCAAGCAAACCATTAAGATTTCTTCCCTAGTATGGTCGCCACTATGTTAGCGCTCAAATCTACCTTAGGCTGAAATAAGGTGAGACTCAAGGCCACATCAAACCACGCTTAGCCTCGTAGCTAGCCCTACGAGGACAGGAGAGGGCTCTCTCCGGGTCAAACTCGACAAAAGATAATCAACGAGGCTCGAGATGACTGAATTGATGACTAATTTTAGGCTAGGTATTAAGCAGAAAGAGTTTAGAATTGATTTTTAAAGATTTTGTTGAATTCAAGGGAAAGACAAATTTGGGTGCGGGGATGAGGCACAACTTTTGCAGAGGTCTACTTGGGGCAAGATAGGCGATAGTATTGATGCCTTAAAGCAAGTGAGATGGGTAGATCAGACTGGTGAGGAGCTAAGGAGAGCAAGGGAGTCTCAAGGATTCTCCTTAAACTGAAGAAAACATAAAAGATTAAACAAATTTAAAGGCAAAGCATAGCAATTTCATGGATTCTACCTTAACACTTCATTTGTTTAATTACAGAAGATTAAATAAGCAAAGTGGTACACATACACAGCTTACAAGTACTGAGAGAATCACACCATCAACACAGAAAGCCACATGGATCCCAAATAGTGCTGCAAAACCCTGGTCTTTCCTTTGCCAAAATGCAGATAAGATGTGTACAATATAGTGTCAAGCTATTCCCAAGAGTCCAACACTGAAAATGACTAAGAAAATACATAATATAGGCATGCCAACTCATTCCCTTGCCTCTAGGGGTCGAGCTCACCATCCTAGGAGTTGTTTTAACCAATTCTAAACTAAGCACTACAATCTAGGCAGTCAAAACAACTTGCCTCTATAAGCTAGGAAACCAATTCATTCATTAAATTTTTGCTATTTTATGAATGAATCATCTAGAATAGGTAAATAAGTGTCATAACAACATAAAGTTCCAATAATTACATCAAGAAAGGTGAAAAATCCAATCACAAGTCAAAACTGGTCAAATTGGCTTCATTTGCTAAGCTAAGGAGGAAAACTGTGCCAAAAAACCCTGTGCGCCGCACGCCTGAGCCCTGTGCGCCGCACGCCTGAGCTCTGTGCGTCGCGCGCCTTTCCAGCTGCTTTTGGGGCACTTCTCGGCATCCAAATTGAGATCAAATTGGCGTGTTGGAAAGCCCTGGATGTCTACTTTCCAACCCAAGTGGAATTTTCCAATTTGGTCTCCATTTGACCCTCCAAACGTGGATTCTCCCAGAAGTACTTCCTGCTGGTGCAAAAAGTGGCAGAAAAGTGATTTTCATGATGTTTTTTGCGCTTTTGATCACCCAAAACTTGATGAAATGCCTTGGAAATTTCTGGGCATGTGTATTTCATCATGACAAATCCAAAAATGTAAGTCACCTGTGATTTGGACCTTCCTATCTTATGGGTCGCACGCTGAGCGCGACGCATAGAGCCCAAAAACCTGTTTTGCAAGCCAAAAATTTTGAAACGACAAAATTTTCTCCAAATTTGCCCAAAATGGAGTAAAGACCCTCCATCATGTATCATGCTCAACTAATGAAGCCTCGGCCAAAACTCGAAGCGGATCAGGCTTTTTGCGTTGTTTTTGTGCTTTGCTCAAACGCCTCTTGAGGATCTTCATTCTCGCTTTGCAAACATGCATGCGAGCCCAATAGTGAGTCTTCATGTGGCGAAGCATGTCCTTGTCCCTGTTTGCCTTTGCCAACAACTTCTCCAAATGAGTGTTTACCTGGATGAGCATTGATTCCCGATCAATAGGTGTCAAATCACCGGGTCTCCTACGAGCCAACTCTCGGTCTTCCCGAATCTTTCGCAGCTCATAAAGTTCAAGCTCATCTTCCAACTGTTTGTTGCGCTGCACTAAGTAGTTGATCACCCATTTAGCCATCTGCAATTTCTTTTGCAGCGACTCATTCTCAGCCCTTTGCTCTCGAATGATCTCCTTGAGCTCTGAATTGGGCGAACTAGCATCAACATTAATGATACCGATATCCTGAACTCCTGAAGGACCCTCATCAACCATGGGTCTCTTTCCCCTATCCTGAATCTGTACCTGTGCTGAAGACGGAGGCGAGACCCCTTCCACATGATGTGGAGATAATACTCGCTTGGCTGATGATGTCAACAGGACCCCTTCCACCCCGGGTGGAGATAGTACTCGTCGTGCAGCTGCAAATAAGGCCCTGGGGCCTTTCTGATATGTCACATATACTGGAGCATCAACATGCTTGGTCTCAGGAATGTCAAACTGTTGTGAAGGCCCTCCTTCCTCATGAACTATCTCTGGAGGAGGCTGTAGCGCGGAAAATAAATCACGGGAGACGAAATCCTCCCAAGCAATACCTTGCTGTGCCAACTGATGCATCACTATGATTTTGATCAATGCATAGTGATATATGCTCCTGTGCTAATGTGCCGAGGTCTTCCTCTGTACTAAAGGTACCATTCTCTCTATGTTTCCGCACATGAAAAACGGAATGCTCATCATATGTACCCTTGTGAAATGCATCAACAAACGAACATGGTACGCGTAGAGACGTGAGAATCTGCCCTCACAGCTGAAATACCGAATGATGAGTTTCATCAATGGTGCAAACTCATCTTTCAGGTATCTGAAAGGAAAGGTTGCGCTCAAGTGTCTAATATATGCGGGCTTGACATATGGCTCATAGTAATACCTGTCCAGCATCTGGCGTTTACTCCATTCCTCCCCCACATTGGGTATCCTGGTGGCCTGAGCAATAGTATCAAGTGACAAAGTGAAATCCACTTCGGCAAGGTTTACATGACCATCCTGTAGGTTAAGGACAAATAGACGGACCAGTTCCTGATGATGCTGAGTTTGTGAGATCATCTCACAATATTGGTAACATGCTTGGCGCCGAAAACAATCCATTGCAAGTGGGCAAGCTTGCAATTGAGCCAAAGAAGTAAGCTCCTCCCTAACATGCTGTCCACTTTTGCCACCTTTATGATACCTCCGTGGCACATTAGGCACATTGACCTCCGGTGTAGAGTCACTATCATAATCCTGCTCGTATTCGGACTCGATCTCTGACATGTTCTTTTGAAAACAAGACAGCTGGAAAATATGTATGCTGATATACAATTGTGTACAAAATGACTGTAGACCTTTTCTTTTTCTCAAAGGCTGTGACCAAGGGGACACAAATGACAAGGGAATTGTTAGGAAAATGGAAGCATTAGGGAAAAGGGAAAAATGAAAACATTAGGAAAATGGGAAAATGGTAAAGAGAAGGGAAAGGGCATGGGAATTTTGAATTTTTTAGGGTTTTGAAATAAGGTAGGGGTTATATGGTTGTAGTAGAAGGGAGAGTTTAGGATTTTGAGAGAGGAAGATGTAGGGTTTGATGAGGAATTATTGGGAAACATATTGGGGAATATAGGAAATGGGAAATGAGGGAAACAAGAAACCTTGGCAACAGTGATTTTTAAAAACCCTACAGCAAACTTGGTACTTGAATCTTTACAGCAAATTGATGAACATGGAGGGTTTTGTACACTTGGTTTTCATGACAAATATATCCTAACTTCTTTATATAAACCATCAAAAACCAAAATCAAGCCATGAGTGCAGGCCTACCTGCAAATTTATGCGTGAGGATAGGTGATTTGAGTGATTTCTGGGCAAATTTCAAGCATAAACGCCTATGCACCGCGTGCTTTACCCAACGTGCCGCGCGCTCTGGATGCACTGCGCGCGTGTTAATTTGCACTGTAAAAAGTGGCCTGATGCGCCGCGCGACCTGGAACTGACCCAAACTGCTCACAAACTTGCAAAATCACCTTTGAATGATGCTCTTGGCTCTCAAAATGTGGAATGGGTTGCAAATGAGAAGAAATGACTTGATATAGCCTCCCTTTTAATTTTTGCTTAATGAAAACCCATTTTTCTTATGTTTGGTTGTTGACACTTTTTCAAAATTAATAGGCTCTGACCTTTTTGATTTCTTTCATAAAATAGGTTGAAATGATGATTTTCTCTGATAATTTTTTGCAGGGATAGCTCTGATATGCTTCGGCAAAGGAGACCAGGGCTGCACTTGAACAATTGAAGAACTGAGAATTTTGACAATTTTTTACAAAAATGAGGTGGCGACTTGTATTCAAAACGGAGTTTTGAAGAGAAGTCCTTATTCAGCTGTACAATGGTGAAAATTATTGAAGTGATGGTCTATCAAAGACATCCCTCTGGCCTGCTGGTCTTCTAAGACTTTTCAAGACTAAATTGACTCAAACCCTAGACCTAGACCTAAAAATTTAAAACATGACTGTAAATGACTTGTGAAGCTTTATGACTTAACCTGAACCAGCAGTGATATGCACGAGGGGAATGAGTGACACAAACCACTCCATCAGAGTTATGGCATGCCTAATGAAATGCAACTGATGAAAACTGGTGGGACACCTAAAACATGAAATGCAAAAAAGAGCTTTGATCTCTGATGGAGGGATAACGAGACCGACTCTAACAGGTGAAAGAGGAACCCGTAAAGGCCGAAGGTTGTCCCTGTAAGGGTTTTCCTTATAGGCCAACAAGTTGTCCTTGATACGTTTGCCCTCGATATGGCTACACTTGATACGACTGCCCTTGATATGGCTGCCCTTGATACTGCGTCCTTGGAAAGCAGAAGGCTACCCTTGGCCACCATGGTAAGTAGTATGAGCCCAAGCAATGGATAACAGAACAGAAACCTCAACTGTAGGTTGAGAAGGGAGGGACCCAGTATGATAAATATGAGTCCCTTGAGGATTGTAATAATGCAATAGATTATGCGGATTTGAATTCTGAAGAGCAAACATGTATTGCTCATATGTCCACCCTACCGAAATAGAACTGGAAGAGAGTGGAATACTACCGATGGGATTTACGACTCCAGATGCCAAGGCTGAAAGACCACCACTAGTGGGACCAATTGAGGGTCCAACAATAGTGGTAACCACCGAAGATACAGTGATGGCACTAATCGCAGGAGCTGTAGAGGCCACACAGACAGTAGGTATGGACCGAACAGACGTGACAGACACATTGTGAATCCAGGTATGAAAGGCTCTGAGGTCGGGGCTATAGTACGAGACCACATAGAACTCGAATTAAGAGAGATAGAACTCATTATGTTAGACAAGACACGATAGCGTAGGGGAAACGTCACACCAAGAGAGGTAATGTGAAAGGGGAAATCCTCTGTGGATAGAGGAATTTCTCCACTTGACACAAGGTTCTCTTCACTAGATACGAGGGTCGTCTCATCCATATCGGTAGAAGACATTACAGCCAAAACACCAGGGGGAGTAACCAGAAATTCCTCTTCTGAAGGTTCCCAGATAGGATTCCAATTGATATCGTAAGAGTCCCTTCCTGGAGCTGGAGAGTCAAGAGGTTGAACACTCGGGATGATAGGAAGGGTATCACTAACAGGTGATACCTCAGAAGTGATAGGAGATGCAGAGTCGTGGTCGCTTGGTACAGGGGACGAGATCGATGATTCCGCCAGGATGACTTAACTCAAGATCCCAGAAAAGAGATAATCGATTAGGGTCACAAATCGACGCGAACTAAAACACAGTCAATATTAACAAGGAAAATGTGAGTTTGGTAGAATAAATCTTTATGACATAGGAACAAAACTTAACCTTTTCATATTTAAAGAGTCGAGAAAAAGGACAAAAGATGACTCTAGTCACCTTCGAATGTTGAATGAGCATGAAAGGACAAGTGCTCAGATGATCCTTTTCTTTTAAGGAGTCGAAAAGGAACAAAAGTGACTATTTTGGAGTACTAGACAAGAGGTTTACCAGACAAACCGTAAAACTGCATATACACCTTGGTGATCAAATGAAAGAGAAATGACCAAGGACTTTCCGTATGGCATTCAATCTTCCTGAATGCTATGTTTGGTGCATTACGGTTCGTAAGGCGGCAGACTCGGCTTCCTATTGATGCGGGATGATAACCTAGTGGGGTCTCCCGATATATACTCAACGGTATGAGGAGCATATGTCCGTACTGGCAGCTATTGAATCATAGAAGGAGGAATCACCCAACCTTAAGCGAAAACAATAGTGACTAGGTTTAACGACGCCAGAGCACGTCTCTAGCCTAGACCTCTAGATAACGTGCGTTAAGTTCCAATGTGTTGTTAGGTTCATTCAATTGATTTTAAGAGTTAATGTTGGATTAGGTTTTGGTTTTCAGGCCCTACCGAATGTATTTTAACAATTTCTAGGATGCAGCTACAATGAATAAAACATCATTCGTTTCGATGAACAATTACCTAAAGGAGGGTAGAGAGTTCATTTCCAAGTGAACAAAAACCAAGACAAGCAAATCCAAACACTACGAAACACAATGCATGGATACACTTATCTCACAACTACTAATGAAAGATTTAAAACTTCGCTTCCTAAATTATGAAAATTCAGTAATGCAAATGTACTTTCACTTCCATATGATGTATAAATGCAATATTTTTCTTTTATTTTTGGAAATTTTAATGACAAATAAGCAAGCAGAAACATCACTAATCCAAAAAAAAGTGATCTATATTTTACAGTGTGGAATCAAATCAATTATGAAAAACCGGTTCAATAACCAACACTAAAGACCAATCAGCGAGAAAACAAGCAATAAAACAGCCTTAAGCAAATTAATCAGATGGTTGTGGTTGAATCTTGGGCGAACGAGTAACTCAAACAAGGGACTTCTTGATGAAACCTTCAAGAGAGCTAGGTCACATGATCCAAAAATGCAAGATTCACTAAAGAAAACCAAAGAGGAAAAAGTGCCTCAACCAAACCCAACCAAAACAAGTTGATGAGAGACAAGAAACAACAGGGGACAAGAAATATTGGTCGATTCAAGAGGTAAAGTTGTAAAAACAACTTGTACAGGAATTGTCGCGGGAATTGAACTAGAAACCTAAGATGAAAAAGGAAATCGTCACAAGATGAATGCTGGAAACTAACCGACATCGTCATAGGTGCACATCTTTCTTTTGCGATAGTCTGATTTCAAGAATCGTCGCAACTGAACGATGGGTTATCTGCAACGGGCAGGGTTACCAAAGAGGACAGGTGTGACGTCGTCACAGCTGTTAAGCTATAAATAACGACGATCTTGATTTGAAGAAAAATTAAAGCAAGACCACCTGAAGGACACCAAACTAATATTTCAAATAGCAAGAGGGACTCCAAGACTGACCCAGGTAACCCAGAATGTTGATGGCTCAACCCCAAAAGTCAAGAGACACTCTATCAAAACAAATAAAGAGCATGCAAGAGAGAAACATACAAAGGACTCCCCAGTGGAGTTGCCAACTTGTGAAGTAGGAAATGTTCCCTCTGCGGACAGAGGCAACCCCTCTAGCCCTAGAGTGGGTCTAGTCACAGCAAAACAAAACAACAGTTATTTTCCTTAAGTAGACATCGTTGAAAGAACCTACCTCAAACCAGTGTTCAATGAAGCTTCCATTATACTGCTCCAGCTATCGTTTCTTTCTCCTCGATGAGTGGTATACCTCAAACAACACAAAAGAAAAAAAGAACACGTAATAAAGTACAACAATGCTCTACTTACTTATAAATTCAAGGAACCATAAGCTATCATTTACACATGACATAGGAAAAAAACAATCACTTCTATTAAGATAAATAAAAGCAAAGCTTACAACCAAGCCTTGACATCGCAAGCCTTCCTCGAAGGGTATAACCAGTATGTTTCTTCAAGCATTCACTCAAAAGGGTCTCCCAAATGGATGATAACTCTCTCACACTCACAAGCTCTATTACAAAGCTAAGGCAGCCCACAACCAATTGCTATCAGCAATTCACACTGCAAACTTTCACACCAAAGTTAGCTAATTTACTCAATCCAAAAAACCAAGAACTAGCTGATCATAGCAATAGGGAGTGCCTTTTATAGAAGGAGGAGCCGCCATGAAATGAGGGAGGGGGAGCTTATCCTCAAGGGATGTTTCTCAAAAGGTGGAACTACCATCCTAGAGGAGGAAAGGTGAACTCCCTTGACCCAACAACCAGTTCTAGAATCACCCAGAAGGCGAACTGTTTGAACTAATTTGCCATATCTGGATCGTTGCAAGTCATACACTAGGGCTTGGTGATGACGTCGCAAGGAAGCAGTGTATTCAGACAAATCATCGCAAGAAATATTTTGAGGACTTGCACTGAGCCCTAAAATCCGACCGTTGCAGAAAACATATGTACCCCTGTGACAACGTCGCGACGATACACAGAGAATCGTCACAGGAAGAATAGGGTTCACTTGCGATGATGCAGAAACAGAGGTTAAAAAGGTCAATATTCAGCATTAGAGAGCACTTGTTTAATCTTATTGAATGAGTGGGAAGATATGGACATGTTTATTTGATGTATGACATAGCGAAGATGTTGCTCGGGGACTGATATCAGGTCAGTGACAAATTACTGTGTAACATTTGTCATCAAATGATTCAACAAAAGGGAGTAAAATGATCCAGATCTTCACAACAACTAGAACATCCATGAAATGAAGCTAAACATGCTTGTATTCAAAACCC
This sequence comes from Pinus taeda, assembly GCA_000404065.3. Taxonomy (NCBI): domain Eukaryota; kingdom Viridiplantae; phylum Streptophyta; class Pinopsida; order Pinales; family Pinaceae; genus Pinus; species Pinus taeda. The sequence continues at coordinate 28,660 of APFE031463722.1, forward strand.
TGATTCTAAGGACTTAACGAATTGTTACTTTTTGTATCCTACTGTTGAACACTTTTGTCACTGAGCGGAATCTTTGAAGTACTAAATTTTCATCTTTTAGTCCTGGACGCATGGAGGAGGAGTTGTGCAAGTGACTATGGCAATCCTGGGCACTCCCTGGTGAACTGTATGTGTGAGTCTGGGGACAAATACACCCATATTTGCCTCAAACCCTTAGACACACCCTTCAAGATACTATGCAAGCATTTGAGGCTTCCAGGATGCACCCTTTACCACTCTGTGTGTGTGACTGGGGACCAACACTATCTGCTCTGCTTCAAAAACCCTTGATGTTGCCTTTAACCTTATGTGTGAGCATCTAAAGATGCCCAGACACACCCTTGACCATTATGTGCATGCGCTTGGGGTCGAAAATACCCAGTTACATGTGTGCGACCGACAAACAAAAACCCTTGATCTGTTCAAGCTTCAACCCTATATTTTCAAACCCTTGTGTGAACTTCCTCTATCAGACCTATGCGAACCAAGACAATAGAAGAGAATAGAAGATGGCTTGATAAATATGTCCAAATGAGATTGAGTTATCTTCTATTTATATACTTCCATTAGGGTCCACTTGAACTAGAGGTTGACTTGTCCAATTGTACATATGCATAGGGCCGACCTGATCCAATATACATGAGTCGATTCATAAATTCAAAAACCAACTTATGCTTATCCAAATGAGGTGATATTTAGGTCGATTTTGGTCCTCTCGAAAAGAGGAATCAATGAAATCATTATATACACCATGTGAGCTTTCTAAATTGTAATTTGAGTGTAGTTTCATAATTTTAACATTAGGAGGTCGAATTATTGTCCTTTAGGACGACTTCATCCTTCTTATAGGCTGGCTTGTTTAACAAGGTCTTGGAGGGTCTCTATGACATTATTGACTTTACAAAAATTTTATTTACAAGATACAACATGACCAAAGGGATATTACATGTATGAAAATGATTCTTTTGAATTCATAATTTTAGACAAACCTAGAAGCACTCAATGGTCACTTGACCCACAAATAAATTTATCTTGAGCATGAAGCCCATGCATCAATAATGACTAATAAATTTATTTTCTCTTTAGTATGAAATATATAAAATCATGATTACAATAGACATTATGAAGACCAAACCTAGTTACACATTTCAACAAATATGTGTAGGGAAAAAGCTAAGTGAATGGCTTCACTAGAAGTATGATTTCCCTTAGTTTTGATCTACTTTTGCAATATTGGAATTAAGAATATGGTAGTTTAAATTTATATTGTTTTTATGTTCTTTCTTATAATACCACAGGTAGAGGAATAAATGAGCAGAGAATCATTTCCAAGAAAAATTTCTTACAAGCATGTTCAAGAAAGCATTTGTTTACTCATCAGAAATTTTAATTTTTATGCTCTATTCTATAGGTACTTTGTTCTTGTTTTCTTTTATTTTACAAATTTACAAGATGAATTATGTTTTGCCTATTTTATTAATGCAGCTAAAACATAATGCTTGGCTCTTTTTTTTCCTGCTATGCCAAACACAATGGGTTTCTAAAGTTTTTAAATGCTCATTCAAATAATGGTTCCTAGAGTCAAAGAAAAAATGCAAGTAATTTCATAGCAGTAGACAAGAATTATCCCTGCCCATTACCATGCCCTCATGACTTTTTAAGTTGTGTTGAGCCAAACCTTTTTTCATAAGTTCTCATTTCACAAGTTTCCTTTTGGTTTCATGTTTTTATAAGTCCTGGGATAACTCAATGATTACTTGACATCCAAACTATTCACCATGCACACATGGAATCCTCTTTTGCTTACCCTGTCTGTGTTTTTATTCGCCACTCATTATTTCTTTCCATGTGAGCTAGTAGCAATTCATCCTAGCCCCTCTTTAGAGTGAAATATTTATTTCCTTATGGGCTTTATCCTTCCGGGTTGACATGGAAGGTCTGTAACAACACTAGTGAAAATTCCATGTAATAAAAGTTAATAAAGGAAAAAAAATGACCACAGTTATGGGACACTTATTCCAAGTTGAATGTTGGGCAAGACATCCTAGTGTGGGTGTTCATTTGATTTATTATGGCTAAGGAAACTGGTAAAGGCAATGGAAGAGGCTTTAGAAAGGAAAAATGGCATTAATTGGTATTTTATTTATGAAAATAAAAGATAATAGGAAAAAATGAATGTGAAATTTCACGGGTTACATGTGAGGAGAAAATGAAGGAAAATAATGGAAAATGAAAAAAATAGAGGCCGCATTAATAAAAAGGCTTTTTCGGATTAGTTCATGGCTTTTGGTCAATTCATTTTTGGAGCTCCCTCTCTACTCTCTCTCTCCCTCACACTCTTGGAAACTTAGAGTTTTCTTGGAGCACTTCAACATTGGATCAAGAAAAGAAAATAAGGCAAGAGGAAGCAAAGATCAAGGAAGGAAGAGAAGGATCTAGCAGCTACATCGAGATTATTTGCAGGTATCGATTTGCATGTGTGATTTCCTTGCTATATTTACGATGCATGATTATGCATGTGTGTTCTTAGTTCTCTTGATATCTTGGGCATGGGTTTTTCTAGGTGTGATAGTGTTTCTCAACCTAGCTTTGCCATTTCTGGATAGCCATGGTCTGGTGGGTTATTTTGTATGTGGTTGAGCTATATTGCAGGATGGACTTGAAGTTGAGTGGGGTGGTCCCAAGATTTTTAACAACGCTTGGGAACATGGGATGGGATATAATGTAAAGCTTGAATGTGAACAATTTGATTGAGCCTGGGAATCCCTTGACCAATGAATGGTGGGATACACAGTAAATCTCAGTGGTGAGTACCCTTGATTGGGCATAGGAATCCCGAGATGGAATATATGGTAAATCGCAGAGGGTGGAGGCCTCATAGACTTAGGAATGCCTTGACTGATAATGGCAGGATACACGATAAATCCTAGAGGTTGGGACAGACAAATTCCTTATGATGTAGGTGGAGACGTTTGGTGGCATCCATCATTGTTTTCAATTAGTGATCCGGTGAGGATTACAGTAAAGCCTAGTATTGTATGTTTATTATTTATGGCCTAGTGATCCGATGGGGATTGTGTTAAAGCCTGGTTCTATTGTTGAGGGTGACGTTGTGTAGCCTTGAGAAGCCCTGGTTGATTTTGGTTATAAGTCCCACATTCATACTTCGAATATGGCATGGGGGTGATTAGCTAAAAGAAATATTTGGTTTAGTCAATCTACGGTCGGGTGGAACGTGGTATTCCCATACTGGGTTGGCTTTTGCATTCATTAATAAGAGTTCCTTTCCTTGGTTTTTTATGAGCAAATGTTGTAACACCCTCCTCCCACATCTACCAAAGTAACCGACCAAACAAGGTAAACATGTGATCAGAAGTTACTATGATATTATTCAACCTCCTAAGTCACCTTAAGGAAGTGGAACCAATCGAAACATGCCATACATACCTTCCACATCAGCAAAGAAACTCCCAGGAGCCAATCCACCCACTCAGGTAACTAGCCCCTGAGACCAACTGAAGTTTTAGACCATTAAACCCCTGGACGATCCCTTGATATGGACAAGCATGCATCCAAGAGGATTTGGATGCTCCCGCAACATGGGTATGCATGCATCCATAGACTTTTATGCCTATTGTTGTTCCTGCTTCCCCGGGATTTGAGCCACTTTTTGGGGATCATAGCTCAGGTCACTGCCCAAAACTTAATGACACCTTCAGGAATGAAAGATAACAAAATAAAAGTGATACAAATGAAACTAATTGAACAAGGGATTTACTAGACCCCTACTAGCCATGACAAGCATTTCATCAAAGATGTCACAAATATGTAGTCTACAGGTTTAAACAACAGATCTGAGCATAAGGGTCTCATACTCATCTAAGAATCGCTGAGAAGCATTGATGCCTCAACACATTAGCTACAGTTTCATCCATTAGGCCATATATATTGTGTTCATTCATTTACAAGTAAAAACATGATTAGATCCATACATAGCCACTTTCATAATACATGTGCATAACAAGCATAATAGCAACATAAATACCAAGGAAAAAACAAATATATACTCCACATATAAACTAGTATAATACTCATTAAATAAAAAGGAGAAATACCCTCATATTAATGATGCAAAGGCAAACCAATTGTGGGACTTCCATGAATCACCCAACCGTAGACATGGCTAAGTCAATTCTCTCTTCAGCCAGCCAGCCCCATGCCATATTCCAAGCATGAATGTTGGATCTCGTAAAATATATAATTCAAAACCATATAGGGCTTTCAAAGGCAAAACAACCTCAACCCATCAAACAATGATTCCACCTCATAGTCAGACATCACAAAACCATCATCAGATTGGTCTCCACCCAAGCCTTCGAGGGCTCTAGAGAATTTTTTCCAACCAAGGTTTGGAGTATCAAAGAAGGTATGTTTTGATGGTTATTTCAGTATCTTTTCGTTAGGACTTATAAGCCTTTTTGCATTATGAACTTAGAAAATGATAAAGAATTATAACGAAACATGTGAGATTAATATAGAACGCTGACAAATGCCGTTTCCATGTACAGGAGGGACGAAAAACGAAAAGTGGCCATCCTAAAGGAAAATACAAAGATGAATTAACTGTTGTCCCTCCGACGGGAGACCGCATGCAAACCAGATCAAAACGGACCAACCTAGGAAAGGAAGCGGTGATACCAGCTCGGCGTAGAAAAGAGAAGAAGTAGCTCAGGATTAATGATTCTGCGAATCCCTCAGGATCCTTAATCCTAAGGGATCACTGTTTTATCTATTTCTACATCTAGATATCTCCATCGTCACCCTTATATAAGGGATAGCATTGTTAGCTAAGAGGGATGATTATGCTTTCATGTAATCTCTTTTAAAAGATCAAGACTATGATCATTACGTCCTGTTAAGACTTGCTTTACTGTAATTTTCACTTTATGCATTAATACAGACTTGGTTACTCTTTTATCTTTGAGCCTGGATCAACCTTAAGCGGTGTACCCCTGGAGGCTAAGGGCCCAGCCCTGGAGGACACTTTCTCTTGTACCATTACGCGTGGTTTCTGTGTGGTTTTCTTATCAACGTGATTTGGTAATCTGGCATGTTTCATAAAGTTTATGTCACATGCTCTGTCGTGTTTAATCCATTTAATGTTCCTGCAAACAAAAGTGTTGTATTGGCGCTGTATCATGTCACTATTCCTTTAAGTGTTGGTATAATACAGTTAATCTCTACAGGATATTGTTGTGCCATTACAGAGTTTTTGTGTTATGCGATTGTGCCTTAGCATTGAAGAATTTATCTTGGAAGCTTTGATTTTATATTATTATTGAATCCTTGAATATTAATGTTTTCATCTTGAGATGCAATCGTATGCTTTCTAATTAAAGTGATAATGGAATCAGACTAAGCACGTTGTGTTTATATGGTTTTTAGTGTTGTTCCATCATGTATCTGTAGGCAGTGCTATCCCATTGTGTGTGTACATCTTTAAGAATGAAGGAGATGTTTGGATTTATGTGATTGAATAGATTCACAGCTTGTTAAACTTAGTTACTGCTCGATTCCTTGATTGTTGTTCCATTTCCGAATTGTTGTTCCATTTCTGAATTGTTGTTCTATTCTTGTTCCATTTCAAGGTTGTTGTTCTATTTCATTGTTGTTCTCTTTATTTGCCGTTTCATTTCTTATTTGTTACGAACGGTCTTAGGCTGTAGTGAGCATCGGCATCTGCTACCTTGCTCCCAGACCCCTGATATGTTCTCCGATTTCTTTTCCATCAGTTTCTAGAGGGATGGATTATTGCTACCAAACCCTTGACTAATACATTGCTTAATATCTGAGTCTGTGATTTAGCCTTTTGAAGTAGTTAAGTTTTAGACACGCATCAATTTACTTCTGTAGTTTCAAACAACTGTACTATGAGCATTACTCTGACAAATGCTAAGCCTCAAACTGAGACACTCTTTGAAATAGCAAAACGTTCCCGGATTGACATATTAATGTGGGGTAACTAGAGGTGAAAGAGACCATTTTTATAGCTCCACATTTTGGCGTCGTTGCCGGGGAAAGAGTGTAGCCATTTGTTCTTTTTTTTCAGAGTAGTGTACGAACCTGATAGGGAAGAATTGGGTTTTGAAAAAGGAAGGTAAGAACCTACGTGTGGAGCATGTAAAAGCCCTGCTCCTTTGCCCGCTTTCCTGCAGATTTGCTGCTATTTGCTTAAGTAGGATTTAGTAGTTAAATTGAGTGCATGACTAAGCAGAAAAAGCTAGAGAAAAATTCCAAACCTTTACCAAAACCAGAGAAAGCTAAGGGGTCGGTTACCCTTGGTCGATCAACCTTCATAGATGAAATCTATAAGAAAGCTGAATCTCAGCCCTCAGGAGGACCCAGGAAAGTTACCTCCAAACAACCTACTAGCTCCCTTCAGGCCACAGGTTCACCATCTGTAGCCTTTGCTGAGGTGCATAGTCAAACTGACGAACAGGACTTTCAAGAAATTGAAAATTCTATTCCAGAGCTATTGCAGGAAGGGAATTTCAGTAATCTTTGTGAAGGAGAAGGAGAGACACGGGAAACTAAGGAACCGAGATCTCCTCTTAGGATAACTCAGCCATTGAGCAGCCCAGACAAAGGGAGTGCTGCAAAAATTACTATTGAAGGGACCCAATCTCCTCAGTCAAAAGTCCCAGACAGAGGAAGTGCTATTAAAACTATTCTTGTCAAAGCCATTCCCTCTCAACCTAGGAACACCCTCCTAGATATTCCAGAAGGTTATTGACATATATTTGACCCAATGGCTCAAAATCAGCCAAACACCCAAACCTCTACATTACAATACCCCATAGTGGATTCTGCAGCAAATGCCCCCATGAAAGCAATCCCCTCACATATCCTACATTTCACGGGGCTTCATAGAAGACCGGATGCATTTTTATTTGAATTTGATGTACTATGCAGGGGATATGATTACACCACTGACCCGAAAACTAAAAACTGTTTCCCTTTTACAACTAAAAGGGGCTCTTTAAGATGGTTTATGGATAGGGGTGGTTTATAAATAACTGGGAACCAAATGAAAGAACTTTTCTAAAAAAATATCAGGACTATGAGGTCTAGAGACTGAAAGGTGAAATATTCCAGATGATAGCTAGACAACAAAACTTAGAAGAGTATGGGACTTTCCAGTATAATCTTACAAGATCTCCCTATGCATCACTGCCTTACCGATAAGTGTAAAAACAGCATTAATTAAGGGGCCTGAAGGACAAATGGATCGAAACATTAAACATTATGGGAAAAGGGGATATTTATCAGGAAAGTTTTGCTGACATAATTGATTTATGTATCAGGAGTTCAAGAGGCAGCACACGAATCAAACCGGCGGAACATGATCGGTTTGTAAGAGAGAATAAAATCTCATCAGAAGGAGTAACGCGTGTAGAAATTGGAAATTTATTAGAAAATTTTAAAACTGATATACTAGGGACACTGATTACACAATTGGATATTTTGCAGGCCAAGCAGAAGCAAATGGAGGCAGAACAGAATTCGACAGTCTTCTGCCCCAGATGCAGGAAGAAGCATAGCCATAAGGAGTGTCCACTAGATGCAGTCCAAACATGCACCATCTATACAAGAGATCACTCTACGGAAAGTTGTCCCTCACTACCTGGACTGAAAGCAGTATATAAGGAGGCAGAAGAAGAGCTAGAAGCGGTGTATTTGCTCAACTAGCGCCGTCAGTGGCAGCCGTGACAAACAGGTATGTTTCCAGACCCAGCTTCTCCTTTTCAGTCTCCACAGTATAATGCTCAACAGTATAATACATGGCAAAGTCATTTTCAGCCTCCATTTCCAAACTGGTCACCACAGTCATATCCTTCTGCAAACCCGTGGCTGAATCAAATGAGCCAATCTGGTTGGTCGAATCCTCCTTATCCCCCACCATATTGGCAAAACAAACCATACCCACCACAATGGACTCCCCCTACTTCACAAAGCTTAGCTTGGAAGACAAACTGGCAGAGACCAACGCATCAGCCAGTAGGAAATATCCCCCTCCCTCAACCTACACTGCCAACTTTACAGCAAAATCCCCAGTCTAATCTGAGACCGCAACTCCCAGCCCAACCCAACCCCAACCCAAATAATAGACCGGTCCAATCTCTCCAAATCCTATAAACACCAGAAGAAGGACGTGATTTGAGGGAGTGTAATGATCTTTAGCTAAGATCTGGGCGTATTATTCAAACTGAGGGAAATAAAACAGTTCAGATTGAAGAGAAGTTACCTAGAGAACATCTATCACATGAAGAGGATGTGAATAAATAGCAAACTCATAACCAAGCAACCACATCCTCTCCCCCGTTCCCAGAACGATTAGTCATACCTCGACCTATACAACAACCTGATTTTGACATTCTGGGAGAATTGCAAAAATTGTACATAAAAATACCATTCCTCCAAGCCATTCAAGACATCCCGATATACGCAAAAACTATTAAATAATTGTGCATAAAAATACCAAGGAGGAATATAACAAATAATCCAAGAGTTCAAGTAGTCGGCACCTTATCTGACTTATTATTAGGAAAGGAAACACCCATTAAGTATGAAGACCCAGGAAACCCAATAGTAACTGTCCAAATTTACGGTCAAGCCCTGCCCAATGCCTTAGTTGATCTTGGAGTTGCAATCAATATCTTAACAACCGCTACTTGCCAAAAGCTAGGCATTGCATCTGTAGAACCCACCTCCACTTTGTTAGAATTGGCTAACCGATCTATGGTTAGGCCAGAGGGCATACTGCATGATGTCATGGTCTCGGTTGATTCCTGGGAATATCCAACTGATTTTCTGATAATAAACCAATGGTACTAGTAAATCAACTCATGATTCATATAGGGCTCCAGAGCATTTGTCCAACCAAGGCTCCAGGACTAGTAATTCAACCCACGAAGGGCTCCAGATCATTTTTCCAACCAAGGCTCCAGGACTAGTAACTCAACCCATAGATGATATAGGGCTCTATAGTGTTTGTCCAACCAAGGCTCTAGGGACTAGTAACTCAACCCAAGTTAAAGTAAACATGAGAACCAACCAAAAAAAAAATGAACGCACAACACCATGGTTATCCAGAAAAAGGAAAGGCTAGGAAAATCCATTCTCAATCCAGGAAATCCTCCATGCCAATAACAAATCATGATCAATAAACCATATGCTTACCAAAACTAGTGAGGAAAACATACATGCAACTCAGTAACTAAAATAAAAATTCATTGTAGTTGTTGACCCCGATGTCCTCTTTTGCTTTCCTGCTCTTCCTTTTCCTTCTTGTTCCAAAACTCCAAGTATGCCACACTCTCCAAGAGTGATCCAAGAAATCTCTGAGTGTCCAAGAGTAAAACTGAGCTGACAAAAGTCTTTGAACTAATCTTGAGAAGCCATTTTATTAATTGGGCCTCTATTTTCTTCATTTTCCATTATTTTTCTTCATTTTCCTCCTCACATGCAACCTGTGATCTTTCACTTCCCTTTTCTTCTAATTTCCATTATTTTCATAAATAAATGTATCAAAATGCCATTTTTCCTTTCCAAATCCTTTGCCATTGCCTTTTCCAATTTCCTTAGCCATTAATCAACCACAAGTGGTCCCCATCACTATGTTTTTACCCAACATTCATCTTGGAATACATGTCCCATCAATCGTGGTTATCATTTTTCATTTATTAACTTTTATTAAATGGATTTCTCACCAGGGATGTTACAAATGTATTGGTTCATATGAGTCATTGAAAGCTGATGTATCCTTGTTATTTCTGTTGGTTATATGTTGGTTATGAACATGTTTTATGACAGTGATTATGTATGGCTATCATCATGTTTTGATTTGTAAATGAATGTACAATGAATATATGACCTATTAGATGATAATGTAGCTAATGTGATAAGGCATCAATGCTTCTTAGCGATTCTCAGATAAGTATGAGACTCCTGTGCTCAGATATGTTGTTATAGCCTATAGAATGCATATTTGTGACATGTTTGATGATATGCCTGTCATGGCTAGTAGGTTCCAGCCAAGCCTTTGTTCAATTATTTGCATTTGTATCATTGTTTCTATGTTACTTTTCATTCCAGAAAGTTTCATGGAGTTCTCGCGGTGGCTTGAGTCCTGGCCCTAAAAAAGTGGCACATAATTCAGGGTCACAGGCTCAGAACTAGCTAAAAAAGACCCTAATCGCTCTCATGTCCATGTTGTGAGAGACCTTGGAGGGCCCCAGTAACATGCATGCCCATGTCAAGGGAGCGACTGAGGCTTTAATGCAGCAAAAGGTTAGTTTGTCTCAGAGGCTAGTCACCTGGATGGGTTCGATGGCTCCTGGGGGTTCTGTTGCAGGTGTAGAAGGTCAGATTGGTTGTGTTTTGTTGGTTCCACTTCCTTAAGGTGACCTAGGAGGTTGAATCAAATCATAGTAGCCTCTCATCGCATGTTTAGCCCAACGAACCAGTTAACTTGGGTAAATGTGGGAGGATGGTGTTACATAGTGGTATTAGAGCATAGTTCACCCCTTGGACTGGATGGGCGTTGTGTGTTGGTCATGCATTCATGTCGGTTTCATATGCATTACTTACACTTATGGTCTATGTGCTTGTTTCATATGCATGGTTTTGCTCACAGTTGAAGTGACGTCAGCATTAAAAGTGGATGGTGTGTTGTTGGATGTTATTATCATAAGTATAGGTCAGTTATGCGCTAGTTATGCATGTCATTATTTGTGTGTATCATGTATGCATGCATGTTGTCCATATGTTTATTATGAATACATTGATATGTGTGTAGTTGTCATGCATGAGGTCATGATATGTGGTTGATATGGTAATGCATTAATGATTAGACCATGGTTAGGATGATATCTATATGTTGTTATGATTATGTTTATACATGTGTTGTGCTAATATGGTTGATCTTGCAGATGAGATATCCTCCCCAAACTATATAGAGGTATGTTCGTTATGTTTATATTTTGGTTTAGCTGACATAATATACCTTGCAGGAAGAAAACAACAAAGATGACTAGCAAGATGGTAGATTACAGTTCCCAATACTCTCCCTATGGATCAGATGAGTAGTGTGGTGTTGAGAATTCTTCTGACGTCGTAGAAAAATTGAGAAGCTTGAAGGAAGAATTAAGGAGTTGCAAGGAAGATAATGATAGAATCATGTAGGCATAAGAGAAATAAGCATAATTCAATGCACTAATCCTTCAGAGTTTGTTAGACTTGCAGAGACAGGGACCACTTCGGATCATCCATGGATAAGAGAATAGGACTAATGGGGGATATAGCAGTAGATCTCATGGTAGGAATAGGTTATATATGGATGACATGATTAGATATGGCGGGTTATTGGATACTCCAAATCGGAGAGGTGATTAACATAGGTACTATTCTAGTTCTTGTTCTGACAGGCACTATGATCGTCATCGTTATCATCCTTATAAGAGGAGTGACAGGGGATATTTTGCAAATGAGTTTAAGAAAGATAATCCACCCACATATGATGGATATTTGAAGAAGATGGAGGATGTAGAGGCTTGGTTACTTGGGATGAAGAAGTTCTTTGAGTTTCATAATTACACAAATAATATGAAGGCTAGAGGAGCTATCTTTAGCCTGAAAGGTTAACAAGACATTTGGTGGAAAGATGTGAATCAAGTCAAAGACATAAATATAGAAGAGTTGGGTTGGCATGAATTCAAGAGACTTTTCAGGAAGAAGTACTTGTCAAAGAGGTATTAAGAAAACAAAGCCAAGGAATTCTATGAGCTCAAAATGGGATTGGTGACAGATGAAGGGTATATGACTAAGTTCTTGGAGCTATTGAGGTATGTATCGTATATTAAAGATGAAAAGGCTAAAGTTCAGAGATTTTTCAATGGAATGCCATTAGCATTTAGGGATAGGATTGAGTATGATGAACCTCAGCCATTGGAGGAAGTTATTGGGAAATTGAAGAAATGTTATGAGAAGTAAAAATGTAAGACAGAATATCGATAAGCTTGGAAAGGGAAAGACAAAGTTAAAGGTAAATGGAAGGCGAAAAGAACAAGGCCTTAGAGTGCAGAAGAGAAAGAGAATGTTGCATCGTAAAAGAAGTTAAAAGTAGCAAGACAGGGACATGGGTCACAGCAGCAGAATAAAGGTCATGGTACTAGACGGTTGGAGTGTTGGAGTTGTCGTAAAAAGAATCTCAAGAGATATTTTCCATAGTATCAGGGTGGCATGCCTTAGATCTATAGTGCACAGGAGGTGCAGACTATTGGGAATGTTGGGTAGAGAATTCCTTGTATCTATTCAGCACTGGATAATAAGCAAGCAGATCACCAGGCATATATCATTGAGATGGACAGTAAGCTTTGTGATCAATTTGCTTCTATTTTGATTGACCCTAGATCTAATTATAGTTATGTTAACCCTAACTTGGTGGATAAGTGTGGTTTGAATAAAGAGGTGCATGCAGAATCTTGGTTAGTATAGTTGGCTACAGGTATAAAGAAGAGATTTCATCATAAGGTAAGAGCTTATACATTTGAACTGAATTGTATGCCTACATTAGCACATTTGAATGTATTGTCATTGGGATCATACAATATGCTATTGGTTATGGACTTGTTGTATCTAAATATGACCAAGATGGATCGTTATGAGAAATCCATTGAATTCTTGGATGAAAATGGACAGCAAGAAATCTTACAAGGTAAGAAGAAGGCAACATCAGTTAGGATGGTGACAACTATGCATAGAAAGTGTAGTCGCAGAAAAGGGTGTGTGTTATTTTCAGTACATGTCTCTAGGATGAGGATGTGGAGGTATTGTGTAGGAACCCAATTTTACAACATCTTCAGGATGTGTTTCCAACAAATATTTCAAATTTTCCACCTCACAAAGAAGTAGACTTTTCTATTGAGTTAGTGCCAAGGTCAGCAACAACATCAAAGGAACCTTACAGGATGATTTCTCCAAATTTAGTAGAGCTGAAGTTGTAGTTGAGGGAAATGCTTGACAAGGGATACATTAAGCCAAGTGTATCTCCTTGGGGTGCACTTGTATTGTTTGTGAAGAAGAAGGATGGTACTCAAGTTATGCATTGATTACAGGCAGTTGGATAAGGTGACCATCAAGAACAAGTATCTGTTGTCAAGGATTGGTGACTTATTTGATCAGTTAAAGGGAACAACAATGTTCTCAAAGATTGATTTGAGATTCGGATATCATCAAGCACGCATTAAAGAAGCGGACATCTACAAGACAGATTTTTGGACTAGGTATGGGCATTATGAGTTTATTGTAGTTCCATTTGGTTTAACTAATGCTCCACCTACCTTTATGTGCTTAATGAATAGTGCGTTGCCTCCTTATCTGGACATGTTTCTTATTGTATTCATTGATGACATATTGATATATTCTAAGAATGAGGAAGAACATGTTGAGCATTTAGTATCATTATTGAGATTTTTGAGAGAGCATCAGTTGTATGCTAAGCTCAGAAATGCAGTTTCTTTCATACATAGGTGCATTACTTAGGACATGTTGTTTCCAAGGAAGGCATAACAATGGATCCAGAGAAAATAAGGGCTATCATGGAGTGGGAGACTCCTAGAAATGTGGAAGAGGTAAGATCATTTATGGGGTTAGTAGGGTATTATAGGAGGTTCATCAAGAAATTCTCCCAGATTGCATATCCTATTACGTCACTGTAGAGGCAAAGTAAGAAATTTGAATGGAAAGAGGAATGTGCAACAAGTTTTGAGCAATTAAAGCAATTGTTGAAAAATACTCCATTGTTAAAGATTGCATATCTGGACAAATAATTTGTAGTGTGTACAGATTCTTGCAAGAGAGGACTTGGTGGAGTCCTTATGCAGGAGGGATAGGTAGTGTGTTATGAGTCATGGAAAATGAATGAGCACAAGCAGAACTATTCGACTCATGATCTTGAGTTAGCAATGATCATTCATGTGTTGAAGATGTTGAGGCACTATCTTCTTGGCAGGAGGTTTGTATAGATGAGTGATCACAATGGGTTGAGATACTTGTTTGATCAGTCGAATCCAAATGTTAGGCAAGTTAGATGGTTGGCCACGATTAGTGATTTTGACTTTGAGATCAGGTACATCAAGGGTAAAGAGAACAAGGTTGTAGATGCCCTTAGCAAGCGGGTACAGGTAAAACATAATACAATTATAAGTTCTTATGGGACAAATCTACAAGATCATATCTTACAGGTAGGTCAGCGGGATAACTATTACATGGAGCTCAGGAACAAGTTATAGCAGAGTAGAGGTACAGGTACAGGTATAGGTACAAGTAGTGGTAGAAATGCACAGGATGTGGACTATCATCTCTCAGCAAATGGCTTGATCGGATTTAGGGATAGAATATATGTGATGTACAGTAGTGAGCTCAAGAAGATTATCTTCACGGAGTTTCATGTGAAACTATATTCAGGTCACCTAGGTTACCAAAAGAATTGACAATAGTGAAGAAATTCTATTATTAGCCAAATATGAAGAAGTATGTGGCAGAGTTTGTGGCTAGGTGCTTGGATTTTCAATAATTCAAAGAAAAGTGTAATCACCCAGGTTGACTACTACAGCTAATTTCAATTCTAGTGTGGAAATGGGAGGTCATTTCCATGGGTTTCATTACAAGTTTGTCGGTGACATCTAGATAACATGATTCCATAATGTTTGTAGTGGATAGGTTGACAAAGGTAGCGCACTTCATTCCAGTGAAGTATATGTATTCAGCTAGTGATGTGGGATAGATATTCATCAGAGATGTGGTCATATTGCATGGTGTTCCGAAGAAGATCGTGTCAAACAAGGATGCAAATTTCACTTCCAATTTTTTGAAGGATTTGTTTGCAGGATTACGTATAGAGTTGGACTTCAATACAACTTATCATCCGCAAACATATGGACAGACAGAGAGGGTCAACCGGATATTGGAGGAAATGTTGAGGATATATGTGATGCAACAATAGAGGAGATGGGAGGAGTATCTTCCATTGGTTGAGTTCGTTTAGAATAATGGTTACCAGGAGTCTTTGAGGATGAGCCTGTTTGAGGCACTCTATGGGCAGAGTTGCAATACTCCCATCAATTGGAGTGATCCATTGAAAAGGGTGTTGATTGGACCAGATATTTTGACAGAGATGGAATAGGAAATGTAAGTAATCAAGAAGAATCTAAATACATCACAGGATAGGAAAAAAAATTATGTAGATCGGAACAAGTTATTTAAGGAGTTTTAGGTTGGGGAACATGTGTACTTGTACATTAATCCCAAGAAGAGTTCTTTGTAGATTAGATCGTTTGCCAATATAGCACCTCTATTATGTGGGCCTTTCAAGGGAACATATCAGAGTAGTAGCCTATCGACTTTCACTTCCTCGGAAAATGAAAGTCCATGATGTTTTCCATGTGCCATTTCTTAAGAAGTATGTTAAATATGTTGATCATGTAATTGACTAGTTTGTATTGCAAGTGGATCCAGAAGGAGAATTCCAGCTGGAACCACAGTTTATATTGTAGAGAAAGACGCTCATGCTCTAGAACTGAGCAATCAAGCAGGTTAAAGTGTAGTGGAAGCACTTTGGGCCCCATGAAGCTACATGGGAGATGTTTGGTCAGATGTGGGCTATGTATCCTTCTATATTCGTTGGTTGAGAAAATGTTTTTGATATATGTTTGGTATGTGTATGTATATCTATATGGATGTAAATATCGCCATGAGCTGTATTCAGGGAAAATTTTAAGGATACAAATTTATTTTAAAGTTTAGAAACCTTGGCGAATCTTACTAGTTGCTAATATGAAAAGTATAAAATGTTTGAAGATACTTTTTTGAAAATATTCAAATTTATAGTGATTCTATGTAGTGTTTGTAAAATTTTGGCAATTTTGAAGGTAAAATAATTTTATACTATAAAAATTGGGTGAATCATTAAAAAATATGGAAATTGACGAATCCTTTTTTTTGGAAAAAAACATGGAAAATTAGTCCACCTACGAATATTAGCCCCTAAAATTTTCCCTAGTTATGTTATAAAGCTCCATTAAGTGGTATGGGTGTCATGTCAAGGGGGGGGGGGGGTGTGTTCTATAACAACCCTGGTGAAAATTCCATGTAATAAAAGTTAATAAAGGAAAAATAATAACCACAGTTATGGGACACTTATCCCAAGCTTAATGTTGAGCAAGACATCCTAGTGTGGGTGTTCATTTGGTTTATTATGGATAAGGAAATTGGAAAAGGCAATGGAAAATGATTTGGAAAGGAAAAATGGTATTAATTGGCATTTTATTTATGAAAATAAAGAAAACTAGGAGAAAAGGAAGGTGAAAGTTCACATGTTGCATGTGAGAAGGAAATGAAGGAAAATAATAGAAAATAAAGAAAATAGAGGCCTCATTAATAAAAAGGCTTCTAAGGATCAATTCATGGCTTTTGGTCAGCTCATTTTTGGAGCTCTCTATCTATTCTCTCTCTCTCACACTCTTGGAGCACTTCAGCATTGGATCAAGAAAAGCAAAGAAGGCAAGAGGAACCAAAGATCAATCAAGCAAGAGTAGGATCTAGCAGCTACAACGGGATTATTTGCAGGTATTGATTTGCATGTGTGATTTCTTTGCTATATTTATCGTGCATGGTTATGCGTGTGTGTTCTTGGTTCTCTAGTTGTCATGGGCATGGGTTTTACCAGGTGTGATAGTGCTTTTCAGCCTAGCCTTTCCATTTCTGGATAGCCATGGTGTGGTGGGTTATTTTGTATGTGGTTGATCTGGATTGTCAGATGGACTCTAAGCTGAGTGGGGTAGTCCTGGGATTTTTCACAAGGCCTACGAATCCAGGGATGGGATACACGGTAAATCATGAATGTGAACACCTCGATTGAGCCTAGGAATCCCTTGACAGTGAATGTCAGGATACATGGTAAATCTCAGTGGTGAGTACCCTTGATTGGGCCTGGGAATCCCAAGACAGGATACACAGTAAAGCCCAGAGGGTGGAGACCTCGTAGGCATAAGAATCCTTGACTTGTAATGGCGAGATACACGGTAAAGCCGAGAGGTTGGCACAGACAAATTTCTCATGATGTAGGTGGAAAGATCCAACGACAACCATGATTATTTTGGCCTAGTGATCCACTAAGGACTATGGTAAATCCTGGTATTGTATGTTTATTGTTTATGGCCTAGTGATCCAGTGAGGATTATGGTAAATCCTAGTATTGTATGTTTATTGTTTATGGCCTAGTGATCAGGTAGGGATTGTGGTAAAACCTGGTTCTATTGTTGAGGGTGAGGTGGTGTAGCCTAGGGAAAACCTAATTGATTTTGGTTATAAGTCCCACATTCATGCTTGGAATATGGCACAGGGGTGATTATCTGAAAGAAAGGTTTGGTTCAACCAATCTACAGTTGGGTGAAACATGGTAGTGCTTTTGCATGCATTAATAAGAGTTCATTTCCTTGATATTTTATGAGAAAATGTATTGGTTCATATGAGGCATTTATGGATGATGTATCTTTGTTATTTTTGTTGGTTATATGTTGGTTATGAGCATGTTTTATGACAGTGATGATATATGGCTCTCATCATGTTTTGATTTGTAAATGAATTTACAATGAATATATGACCTAATAGATAATAATGTAGCTAATTTGATAATGCATCAATGCTTCTTAACGATTCTCAGATAAGTATAAGACCCCTATACTCAGATCTGTTGTTATAACCTATAGAATGCATATTCGTGATATGTTTAACGAAATTCATTTCATGGACAGTAGGAGTCCAGCCAAGTCTTTGTTCAAGCATTTGCATCTATATCATTGTTTCTATGTTACTTTTCATTCCTGAAAGTTTTAGGGACTTATGGCTAGTGGCCTAAGTTTTGGCCCTGAAAAAGTGGCACAAAATTCGGGGTCATAGGATTAGAACTAGCTGAAAAAGACCCCAGTCGCTCACATTCCCATGTTGTGAGGGTGATTGGAGGGACCCAATTGCATGCATGCCCATGTCAAGGGAGCGACTGAGGCTTTAATGCAACAAAAAGTTAGTTTCTCTCTGGTTGGTCAGTTGGATGGGTTAGATGCCTCTTGGGGGTTATGTTGCAGGTGTAGAAGGTCAGATTGGTTGTCTTTTGTCAGTTGCACTTCCTTAAGGTGACTTAGGAGGTTAAATCAGATCATAGTAGTCTCTCATCACATGTTTACCCCAGCGGACCGGTTAACTTGGGTAAATGTGGGAGGAGAGTGTTACAAGGTCCATAATGTTTATCCTTACATTATTCTCTTCCATGCATGCTTGACTACATTACCCCAGCAAGTTCACAAAGCTTATTTACTTGTTTCATCCTGGATTTCCTTCCAGGGTCACATAATACACACCATAATGTATGTGGGTCCTCACTCTTGCTTCTTATTGGTCCATCACACATTACACTTTACACATCATCCTAACTTTTCTTTCCTAGACACTACGTTAGCTTATTCATTTGAAAGAGCCTAGATTGACTTAGCTAAGACTTTATTGATTTTAGGCTTAGGCTTGCTTTTATAGATTACTTATGCACTTTCAAAAATGCAAGCTCGCTCATCCCTTTATCATTTACCACGTGGCTCGACACATAGACCCTGGCCCTTTCCTTTTGTGCATTTTTTTTTCCACTGGGTTTCCCTTAGCGAGATGATGTATCTAGGGCCCGCACGAGAGAGCACATACAATGAAAGCTAATTGGTTGAAATTTCCACAACGCATTACAAGTCACCCCGTTGATCATACCCTTGAAGTTTTTCCTTTCCACCTTTTTGAAACCGTCAGGATTAACATAACGAGACAACTCATCCTTTGCCACCCACATGTACTTCTTCCCCTTCACCTTTCCATTGGATACTTAGCACTTTCATTTTCCACATCCACCCACTTTATACATCTGACCTGATTCTTTAGTGTGTATCCTTCATCTTATGTAAGCATCCACCATGCCTACTAACAATGCTCACTTTAATCAAATTACAACATTTCTCATGCCCAAGAAACTATCGTATTTACGTGATAAAATGGTAGCATGCATGGATTTTGGTAAGGTAAATTGGATTGCAATCAATTTATATTTTATCTTATTCTCTTGTGATTTCATTATATTTAATTTATACCTGCTATATTTTGGTGTACACTACGAAAAGGCCCAAGTTTTCTCTTTTTCTATATTTATGCACACCACCACATGGGTTGGGAATTTGGCTTGATTCCATGAGATTTTGAGCAAATTTTGGAGTTGATATAAAATCACAAGAAGAAAAAGGAGTAATGCAGCTGCAATGTAAACTAAAGCACATTTTTGGAAGATTTTTATTCTTATTTCTAATTATTGTACTTTATTTCCAATTCCTTGAGAATGAACTATTCTTTTCTAGCTTAATGCTCACTTGAGTTTAGATTCAATAAGTTGATGATTATGGGTACATGTAAACATTTCATTAAAATGCAACCTCTTCATACTTTTAATCCCAATCAAAAAAAGAAGGTACCTCTTTTTGGAAAAAAATCGATATCTTTCAGGTAAATCTTAGTGAAATTTTTTAGGTAAGTCTCATATGCTCATTTTAATCCATTACTATTTTCTTTATGTGTTTTGCTTTTAGCCTTGTTTTTAGCATTTTCTAATTTAAATCTTTGTTTTTTCAAGCGTTCAAGAATTTCCTTTGAAAATTTAACAACCTTGCTTGCTCAGATTTGGAATTCGTTCTCCTTGTTCCACTTGCTTTTACACTTTAGGCAAAGTAGTTATGATGCAATTGCAAATAAACTAAATCAGGGAATCTCTCAACTTCTATTGTGTTTTTCATAAGCCTTATTATAAATTTGTTTATATGTTTTCCATGTAGTCTTACTTTTAAAACAAGAAAATGTGTATGGGAAGACACACCTTATTTGACTTCATTTTTCCCTCATAATTGTTATTTAGTCTTTGCTTGAAATAAAAGCCTAATTATTTATAACTTTGCGAGATATAATTCATCAAAATATTAGCTTAAAAAAACATATGTTATTCCCTCATACATGTTCTTTTGTTGAGACATTTTTTATAAATTATCTTGTTGAGACTTTTTATTTGGCTTTTCATTCAATTTTTTCTTTTATTTTGCATTTCCTTTATTCTTTTGCAATTTTTTGGAGTGTGTAGATTTGACTTTTGCTTTGGATTGGATTTCGTTATTAGTACCAAGATTTATATGGGAAAACTTTTCTTACCCAACACTGGTCAGCATGCATGGATTACTCTGTCAATTACATGGGTTTGCATTTACCTTAAAGGGACATCTTTATTGAATTCTAAGTCCTCTCATGTTAATTATGTTCCCATGGAGCAACATTCATCTTTTCCAAGTGATACAAACCATGTTTTCAAGGAAATAATTGGCTTACATCTAATTCAAGAATCCCACCCATTCTCCCTTTCACATAAAGAGCCTCTAGATTAATAATTGCAAGGAAATATGTGGGAGTCAATCTTTTGAAATTATTATATCCATATTCTTTAGTCTCTTTTATCACCCCACCGCTTTCACTCAGCTACATTATAACTTAGCTCACAAATATGATTATCAAAAGGGTGATCAAAATGGGAAGCATGGGAAGTACAAGCAAACCCACCGGCATACTAACCAGTGTTGCTGGCAGTGGGGCAATGCTTGTACGACATTAAAGACAACTTTATCGGGGTATTAACTAAGCTCGCTGACAGTGAAGCAATGACAGAGACCATTTATATCAATGGATATATGCTTTATTTTAAACTTCCTACTTGTACCTCTTTTGTCACTCACATGGGGTAAATTTAAAATTAAATATTTCCCTAAAAACATGGATTCATGGTTTTAAATTCAATTTGTTTCAAGTACTTATGTTTTTAGAACTTATATTGCTTTATCTATTAATGTGGAATGCATGGGAAATGTTTTATTGTTTGAAGCCTAGATAGAATTCATCATTTCAACCTTTTGGTAATTTTAAACTCATCATTTTTTTAACCAGAGATAGTTGCTTCTTCCTTGTGTGTTGCCAATGTTGTGGCGAAACATCCCCCCATTTTTACATTTTTTTATCTTTATAATAATAATGGGGGGCCTCAGTGGAAACTTTTGGTCATTTCACTTCATTCATGTTTTTATTTTGTTATTTTTGCAGGATTTTTTTTCTCAGTTTTCCCCTTTGATTGCTTCATTGTGTGTGGTTTCTCACCAGCTTCCCAATGACTCTAATTTTGTTGAGTTTCGACTTACAGCTTGAAAATGACGTTTATTCAAATTTAGTGATTTTCACTGCCTATGCATAAAAATGTACAAAATATATTTTATTTTAAAAGTGCAAATAAAATTATTTAATTTTAACTAATTAGCTTAATTTATTTTTTATTTTAACTACTTATTTTTAATTAATTTGTACATATTATAATTTTTTTTAAGTGATCTAGGTTGGTTATTTTATTTCATTTAATTTGTTGTGTGTATTGATTTGTAATTATTTAATTAATTTTTGACTAATTATTATACATCCAAACTAATCTACAAAACTACCATATTCAAGAGTTTATGTATATACATTAATTATATAACAAATCAACCATACAAATAATAATTACATTCTATTTGTCCACTTGGGTTAGCTCAATTGGCAATGGTCGTGGAAATGAAGTCTCACCGAACTGGAAGTATTGGATTCAAATCTTGTGCTATCCTCCCCAATCGGGGTGAGAAGTTGGACATGATGATGATGTAGTCCTACCTAGCTTACAATAAAAAAAAAATTACAGTCTATTTATTATATAATAACAAGATCTATAAAAATGAGATCACACTTATTTAAGAATCTAGAGCCCAGAGGAAAACTTACATTCAATGTCTAAACAGGCGGGCTTGAACCTCCAAGCTCATGTCATGGTACGAGAGCAGTTACTTTCAAGTTATCTTTAAGTGCGAATTTTTGAAAACTTTTCTGGTTAATATTCCAATCTAATTTGTGTAGAATTCGATCAGGATTCATTGAAACCACAAGTTTGATGAGTGAGTTCAGCGCAATCAAAGTGCCCCAGGAGTTTTTAGGGCATTGAACCCACATATGGAGTCAAAAAAACAATGTAAACAACACAAATCAAGATCTGACCACAAATTTTTCGTCGGATTTTAGCTAGAAATCCACCATAACCTTCAGAAAATCAAACTTAAAGACAACTCCCTTTACATTGGTTTTAATATAAAATGTATATAAAAGAGGGGTCCACTCCACGTGAGCCTGGACCCTTCTCCTATCCTCCTTCACTTAAATGCTCATATATGAGCTACGAACACCGTCTTAGTTTGACTTTTTAATTAATTTTTATATTAACAACCGTCTTAGTTTGACTTTTTTTTTTAAATTTTTATTATTTCTATATATATATTAGAATTGTTTCTTTAAAATAATATAATTTTATTTTTATACTAAGTTGTTATTTTATTTTTAATATTTTTTTTTTAAATATAATTTTAATAATAATTTGCTCACACATACATTTTCCAGTACATAAACAGTTTAGACACCTAGACTTTGGAGGCAGATACCTTGAATTTTACTTGGTCAAATGAGGCCCAAGACAACTCGTTAGAAAGCTAAAACCATGGAGAATATTTCTAAATTAGTTGCATGACTAGATTTTGTCACTAAATATGCCTAAAAATTAGCATAAAATAGATCTCGAAATTTTAATAAAAACCAATTTTCTGAATTTTATTTTGGAATTTGGTTTGCTAAGAACTTTGCTATTGCAAATTCATTCGAAGCCAACCTTCTTCAGCCATAGAAGTTTTTACAGAGATCAATGGGAAGCTCATATTTATTTTTTTTATTTATTTAATTGCATTCCAGTTGGAGAGTTTGTTTTCACAATTTTTGGCACTTTGATTTTCATGTGCAAAATTAATTCATTTTATTTGTAATTTGATTGGTTTTTGCAGGAGATCTGTTGGAGAGGATGGCGTTGAAGGATCTTGGAGCAATGGTATTGAACCAGCAAAGGAGAAAAATCAAATTTTCAACTCCAAAATAGATGGATCCAAAACTTCAACAACTCTCCATTTTGGGATTCTTTTTGTAAATTATAAATAGTGTTTTAGAGAATGAAGAAAGGGTTCCTCTTCTCTACAACTTAGATACTCTATGAACTTTTGTAATGAGAAATTGAGTTGTAGATAGGGATGAAAACTCATATCTAGGTTATTGTGGATTTTCTTTTCGAGATCTAGACATTGTATTTGAGGCAGAGCTTGCACTGTTGCAACTTTTCCCTTTAGTGGTTGAGATTGCACTATTGTAGCTATTTCCCTTTAGTGGCAAAGCTTATGATTTTTGAAGGACTGTTGTAGATCGAATTAAGTAACAAAGCAAAAGAATCAAGTTTTATTAATTGTATTTACAATTACTTTCAATTGTTAATGCAATTTCATTTATTTAATGACATATTTATGCCAATTGTTTCATATTTTGCACTTTTGTTAAATATGCTAATGATTGCTTGTTAGATGAGATATCTCATCTAATAAAGTTATAGATATGTTATTTATTTCCTGTTTGATCAAGTGCTTAAGTCATATTTATGAGTAACTATTTACTCATAAATATGTCATCTAAAATCGATTTAATTGTCATTGAATTATAAGAACGTTTTATGCATTTTGATGGCTTATTTATCACTATTATAATCTCTTGACAAAGCATGGATGGTATTCGTAATACTAAATGTTAAAACTTCTTCAACGGTTAGGCATTCATTATAAAAAAAACATGTTAAATCCCCATGTTAATTGAATCTTTGCAGTTGGTATTTGGGATTTTTCTCCTAGATATCGAGTTAGAATAGTTTCTTTTAATTAGATTTAGAGTTAGATTAATTAGTTTCATTCTAGAATTCCTCTTATATAAGGGAAAACTTTAGTGTGGCTTGGTTGAGCCCTCAATTTAGATTGAGGATTGCTTTCTTGAAAGCTAGCAGCAAGAGAGTAATTCCAATATCTCTCTTTGTGTTGGTAAGAAATAGAAAAATCAAAAGTCATTAGGGAGAGAGAGTGGGTAACTAGACCCAATAGAACCAGTCGGAGCCATCATTTAAACGGATAAGAGTTTGATTTGGGACTCTGACAGGGTGGCCTTCCTAAATGTTGATGAGGTCATTTTTGGCCATCAACAGGACCTTAACCCCTAGGCTCCTCTTTTGGGTTGTTTAGAAAGAACGCAATCAACAATTATTCATTGGAAAATCCTAAGACCTTTATAGCATATGGCTTTAGCTACACAACCAATTGGAAGAAACAATGTTTCTCCACAATTGGGACATGAAATATTACCCCGATCTCCCCCTATAAATTTCAATCCTCCATTGGTGAAGCTTCCTTTATCCCCTCACCCCTCTTATTCCTCCTCACCCGCCACTCTTCTCTCCAGTCCTGACTCCTAGGCCCCTCCCCTTGATCCTTTCTTCAAACTAAATTTCGATGGAGCCTCGAAAGGAAATTTGGGTGAGGTTGGTATTGGTGGAGAAGTGTGCAACAGCAAAGGGGAAATCACAAGCATGTACTATGGCTACATAGGACATGAAAGCAACAATGTTCCAGAATTGGAAGCATTAATTCAGGGACAACTCACAACCCAACATAGCAAGCTTCTCCCCATCATTGTTGAAGGGGAATCTCAGGTGATAATTGAACTTTCCAAGCATTTGCAAGTCGGTTCCCCTCCCTCAAAATGATCAATCAATTGGAGACTTGATCTCAGATCTCAACACTTGGCACAAATCCTATCCCTTCCGAAAGCCATCATCTTCTCCCATATCAGGGGAAAATCCAACTCACTTGTAGACTTTCTAGCCAACAAATGGATCGAGTTTTGACTACCAATCAAGGAAGAATTTACCCTCACCACCCCCCCCCTGTCCCCACCCCCCACTCTCCAAATTGGGCCTCCAAGTGTCATGCATTAGCCCCTCAGGATCTCAGGCCCCCAAGTCCGAGTGATAGTTCAGATGATCTAGACTCCCATGCACTTAATGCTAACAGCACATTCAGCCTAGAAAGGGATTTGAGTGACACTTCTATCTCGTTTCTCATAGCTCCTCGAGAAGGGAGAAATGGGGTGTTGTCAAGTCCACCCCCTTTAGGAATTTAAAGCACATTTAGTGCATGTCCTCTCCACTTGGCCTTCGCTGCTATCGCTTGCCATTAAAATGATGGAAGCTCACACCAAGTAACTTAATTTTGGTTCATGAGACAAGATCATCTCTCAACTTTATTTGATACCCCCTCATTTTATGGCTCTTCGACCATGGTACAAGAGAAATGAATGCCCTAAAAAAGAGGTCATGGGCGAGCCCAACCTCCTTGCCTTCCCTAGTGAGGGCATGGAGATGAGCACTTCAACAGCGAAATCTCTCATTGCTTCAGATGCATGGTGGAAGATGTCAAAGCTCGTAAGGTTCTACTCTCAAGAGACTACCATGATCAAGAAGACACCAATGTCTTTCTTGAAGGTCATGTGCTAGATCTAGAGTATCATCTCCACCATGCAAAGTCAACATATCATAAAATTGGATGTCTTCTAGGCATGGTCACAGGGGTTTGAATCCCCATCAACCGACATGGTACATGATTCTTCTTTCTCTCTAGAAATCGCATATGCTCTTCATGCCAAGTCGCGCAGTCCCCCTCCTCAGCACCATCAGCCTCGTCATAACACGAAGCAAAGTCCAATGGGTATGGGTCCTTGTCAAGGCCCAAGTTGCCCAACTAGAGGACTGGGTGTCCAAGTTAGTCAACCCTCCCAAAAGCCTATTGAATTTCACACTCCTACCTCCAGAGCTTCAGCACTTCCTCTGCCTGATGCAATGGACTTCTACAAGTCATGCTTGTGGTCGAGGAGGATCCACTGGATCATTAAACTGCTATACAAAATCACCCAAGGCATAATGTCTTCTCATAGCTCATTACTTGTTGCTCGTTGCCCATTCCTCATGTACTCATAACTGGTCTTCTTGGTGGTGCGACCACCACTCATGTTCTCATTGCTCTTGTTTTCAACGGTCAGCCTCTTATGGTGGCATAGTTTTTTTCCATGTTTTTGCTTATTTTGGTGAAATCTAATCAGAGGGAGGTCTTCTAGTTTCTCCACTAGGAGCATAAACCTCCGTAATTATGGTTGTATCTTATGTTTTCGTGTGCCACAAGCCATGATCAAGCCCAACATATGCATAGCTCCATAGCTCTGATGATTGTACTTTTTGTATTTCTATTGTAATGAAAATGTTTTTACTTTTAAACAAAAGCAGACATAATCCCCTACACAATTCACTTCTGGAAATTATGACAATCTTCTTACATGTTTTTTTTAAATGTATATTATTTCATTATACATCTCAAGTTGCTAAAATTTAAAAAATCATAAAATTAACTAAATTATAACTTTATTTAAAATTATAAAATTATTTAAATAAAATAATAATTTAGTTAATTTTATAATTTTTTTTAATTTTAGCCATCTGAAATATATAATAAAATAAATATTTTAATATTTGTTATAGATTATCCCATTCAATATTTATCCCCTATTTAATATATATTACACTAATTTTGATTTATTTTTATAATATTATTTTTTTAAAACTCTTTCTCGTAAATTGACTCCTTTCGGTTTTATATCATATAGATATCTAAATTCAAGCAGGTAACAAATTTAGTTTTGAAAATTGTAAATTGTGAAGAGTGTTTTCATTTAGCTTTCTAGAACAATTCTAACGTAGTTAAATGATTTAACTTTTTTATTTTGAATAGGATTTTAAATGTAAATCATAGTGCAGGTTATAGTGTATGAGACTTATTTTGCAAAACTACATGAAATTTGGTGTTTTACTCGAATCTCTTTTTCAATATTAATGTTGATCTAAATTTTAAAGTATGTGTCTACTTTATTCTATATACTTGTTCTTAAATGGTTATTCAAATATTTTCCAATGGAATGCTTTGGTTATTTTTCATGTTCTTCACACAAATCATGTTACATCATTATGTAGCGCCTTAATCCATTGCCACGTAATGTTACATTATTTATTGGATTGAGAATTCAAGGAATGATAATCCTAGAGAATTTGAAGAGGATGTTCTTACTAGATCTTTTCGTAGGTATGGGGTATTATGGTTTTAGTAAGGGAGAAAGGAGGTTGTTTCATTCAGTTAGAGAAAGAAGGCTCAAATAAGCAATTTATTTGGTTCAAAATATCAGAAAATGGAAATAACATTAGAATTGCAGCATGCTATTTTGCGCCGCAGGTTTCAAAAATCTACAAATGTAGAGGGCTTGACCACAAAGATCCATTTGCAACCTTAAAAACGGATATTGCAACATATTCACAACTAGGTGAAGTCTTTATTGTGGGTGATTTCAATGCTAGGATTGCAAGTGAGCAAGCTAGCATTCTTTGTTGTAAAGGTGATTGTGACTATATTTGGCTTATAGAATAAAGTAATCATCAGCGGGAAAGAGTTTCATAAGACAAGGGCTGCAATCTCTTTGGTGAACAAGTGCTTACTCTATGTGGGGCCTTTGATTTAGTCATTTGTAATGGCTTGACTAGATGGGCAAAGTCCGATAATTTCACTTGCAATACTTACAATGGAGCAAGTGTGGTAGATTATGTAATTTAATTGCATGACTTGTCTGAGAAAATGGAGGAATTTTTTATTGGAGATTAGCTGTGGGACTTGAAACCAGATCACAAGCTATTTTATTTATGTTTCTCTTAGATTGGAAAGAAACAATTAGAGTCAAAAATTCAGCATGTCCAACAAAATCTCCCACAAGGTAGAATTATTTTGACCTTGGAAGATTGTAATACCTTCAAAATGACGCTAGAGAGGCTCTTCGAGAAGGAGAAAATTACAATTCACGACCTTCATAGTCATGAATTAACACATTTAATTCAATGCAGAGTTGCAAAGTGAAAAAGAGCAAAAATTAAGAAGTCTAAAACAAATTGCTTTCTGGTTAATGCTTGGTTTGACGAGGAATGCAAAAAGGCAAGGAGAATGTGGAAATAGTCAAACAAGGATAACATAAAGCTCAAAGCTTATAAGCAGTTATTAAGAAAGAAAAAGGTCGATTTCATGGTTTCAAGGAGGGAAGAACTAATCTTCCTTGGGAAAAATAATCCCAAATTATTTTGGAATGAGCTCCAACCGAAAAAGATACAAATTGGAAATAATATTGCAGCTTCTAAATGGTTTGATTATGCAAGACAACTCTAGAGCAAGTTCCCAAGGTTGACCCTCCCCCCTTGGTCAACACTGATATTGAACTCTTCACGGCACAAGAGGTAGAGATGGGTATCAAGAAGTTGGGTGTTGGAAAAGCAAAAGACTTGGATGAACTCCAAGCAGAATATCTAAATTGGGGCTCAAAGATTCTTGCACCTCACATTACAAAAATCTTCAACAACATCATACAACAAGGGTTCCCCACAGATTGGAAAACTAGTCTGCAAATACCTCTTTTCAAGAGCGGTGACGTCAATAATCCCTCCAATTATATGACCATCATAATAAACCCTTTGTTTGCAAAGCTATTTGGAAGCATGCTAGAAAAAAAAATTAGCAAGTGGGAAGAAGAAAGGGATAAGTGTGTTAAAGGGAAAGTAGGTTTTAGACCCAAACATTCCACAGTTGGTCATTGTATAACTTTAAGGCACATCATTGAAAAAGTTTGTGAGAAAAAGGAAGAAGTATTTTGTTGCTTTGTTGATTTCAAAAAAACATTTGACTTGATTCCTAGGGATAAGCTTTGGCACAGAATGGAGGAACTCAGGGTTCCTAAACATTTGAGAGCAGCTGTGCATAGGCTGTATGAAGAGGTGAAATCAAAATTAGAACTTCAGCAAGCATTTTTGAAAGTTTTAGAAGCGATATCGGGGTCAAGCAAGGTTGCCCACTGTCTCCTAGCCTTTTTTTTATATATCGACAAGATTGAGGAGTGGTTAAATTCGCAAGGGGGTGATGGTATCTATTTGGGAAAGTTTTTTTATAAGGCTTCTTTAGTATGCAGATGACCTTATTTTGATTGCTAAATCGGCTCTTGGTTTGCAAGAGGTTGTAGAAGTGTTGGGATGCAAGTCAATATCAACAAAACGAAAGTAGTGGCCTTTTCTAAGAAAATAAAACATAACCAACATAAGTTCTACTTTGAAGGCAACATTCTAGAAGAAGTTATGGATTACAAATACCTCGGAATTGACTTCAACAAAAATATAATCTGAAATGGTTGTAGAAAGAAAATAACTTTGGGGGGTTGGAAAACATTTTATGCTTTTCAAAATAGGTGTAGAGAGGCACGATGATGGGACTAGAAAACCACTCAAACTCTTTTTGGGCTTCTAGTGATTCCAATGGTTCTCTATGGTTGTGAACTATGGGCCAGCAGTACATCTGACATGTAGTGGAGACAAATTGAGAAAATTTAGAAGCGTTTGATTACAAACAAATTTAAGATTAAAAGTGCAGTTCCTTATGATATCTTGTTAAGTGAAACAAGGAATGATCCTATTAAAGCAATTGCTATGGTGCGAGTCATAAGGTATTTAAAAAAAATTGAGCAAATGGAAGAGGGTAGATGGCCTAAGGCTAACTTTAATGATAGATTGTGCAAGAGAAAAAAAACTTGGATGCAAAAAAAGAACAAATGGTTTAGTAAATGGGGTATTTGCTTGAACGCATGTCCCGTAAATAGCAAAGAGATAAAATATTTTGTTATGGAAAAGTTCCACAAGCGTACTTGGGATAAGGAGCTAGGAAGAAAGAAAAATTACTATATTGAAGTGTTTAATCCCCCTCATAGTCATCAACCAAAAGCATACATAGAGGCCACTATCTCTTGGAGAGCCAAAATTCTTATTCCTTAGTTAAAGACTAATTCTCATCAACTCCATTGTGAAACAAAGTGCTGGAAAAGGCCAAAGGAAGTGTCAGAGGAAAAAGTATGCATTTTTTGTTCTTTTAGAAAAGTGGAAACAGAAAAACATTTCATTTTAGAATGTGAGGCCTTGAAAGACAATAGGGAAAGTTATGCAGATATGCTGGAAGCTAGCTCTTGGGATAATCTATTTAGCAAGGGGTTTCTTGAGAAGCTTGGACCATTTATTTTGAAGCTTCATAGAAAAAGGGTCGAATACATCAAGCAGATGAAGAAGCAATCTGTCCCATAGGCTATCTTTAGCCTCGTGGACGTTAAAATTATTTATTTATTTCTTAATATATGGAGTGAAGGAAGTCATGAACATTCATAAATATAGGTATAAAGCCATTGTATTGTATTATTTAGTTATCTTATTAGTCACAACGTGGGACTCTTACTAATTGAATTATTACATTAGTATTAGTATTTCGTAAATTAACCTAAAGTTTTATTTCATATTTGATAAAAACATGGTTCTGGATTTAAGAGATCTGTGGTTTGTGTCTTTTGGATCAGTAACCGGAGAACCCACAGTATGCATATTTTTACGCCAACGTTTCAAATCCCAACTGGGATCCATCATCAGGACTCTTGAATGATGCTAGAAGAAGAGCTGCTTAGAGGTAATAAATAAGGATGTGAAACCAATTTTTATAAGCAGAGGTCGGCTTAATTTAATTTAATAAATTATTAATTATTAATAAGCAGAGGTCGGCTTAATTTAATTTAATTAATTATTTAATAGCCATTTATTTATAAAAATAAATTGATTAAATTGCTTTAACAAATGATTAAATCAAACAATATTAATATTAAACTAGAAAATATTAATATTAAAACATGGTTATTTAATCTATCAAATGCATGAAATAATTTTTCCAGTTAATAAGATTTTTGTTCATTTTATTTGGCTTTTTCTTGAGGCAGCCCTCTATATTCTTCATATAATTTCCTTAAAATCTTCATATAATTTCTTATTTCAAAGGATTTACATTACTCGTATTTTTCCAACCAAAAGTAATATTAGCATTAATCCCTTAGCATTAAATGTTTGGTTTCATAATATATATTTGACTTGTTGCGTAAACCACACCACGATAAGCCACACCAAATGGCTATATGCATGCTTGACCACCCGTCCTGCTTCATAAGGGCTTTGCAACCATCTTTCAGAAATTCTCACGATATGGTAGCTTTTGCCATACATGCTTCATTTTTAGTTGTTGGTTATTCGCTCACGACCATCAAATCCTTAGCTGCATCATTATCATCACCAATTTCAGGAATTGACGGTCTCTAACTATACAACGAACTTGAAATGCTAATGGTACTACTTAAACTGTCTCTACCTATGTTGGTGGTGATTTCACTACAACGACTACTAGTTATTAAACCGTATAAACTCCAACTCGATCTAGTTTTGGTAGTGGATTTTCTCATGTCTCTACTACTGTAACATCATAATATGAAACACAAGTTATTGTCTGAACATCTAATCACTTAGTTACTAGTTCTGGCTCTGATCCTTGCTTTGATGACGAAACTTGTCATCAATTAGCCATATTTGTTGGTGCAGTTTGATAAATTTATGCTTGAAATTTTGAATGTTGATGATAGGTAGGATATTTTAAATGTTGATGACAAGCTATAGAGATGCACATGCAAAGAGTGGAAGAGCAAAAGACAATGGAAGCAGCAAAGGCTGGAGAAGAATTTGCAGGTGTAATAGACGCAGAAGAGAAAGCAAGGCATCATGTATGATGCAGATCTAACACTTCTAGTGGTGGATCTTTTCCTTGATAGATGTAGAGACACGTAAACACCATCCTTCTCCCCTTCTTGCTTCCCTAGTTATTGAACTCACAAATATGGTATGTGGTTAACAAAGCAAAGTCGTATGTGCATACCTAGGCATTAAGAGGTAAACTCAGCTAGCGTGGGATCTTTTGTTGGGGATTAGACATTTAAAGCATATAAAATGGGTTATAGTTTTTCATTCTTCCCTTTTTGAGTTTTTCTAAATGAAGAATCAGAATGTGCGAGATTTCCTCCTGGTTGATTTCTGTTTACAGCTGCAAAGGATTGGATTGTACATGTAGTTCAGGACATACCTTTCTAACCCAATTATAGTACAATCATGTTTCTACCATGTATTGTTAAGTGTTGTGGGAGATTGAAATTTATTTTCATTGTCTTTATTGTATGTGTATATGTTCAGAGTGCCTCTTTTAAATTGCAAGGCTTATGCACTAAGGGACTGTTCATCCATCTTAGTGTTTAATTCCAACCATCTCAATGTGGTTTAAGTTAGGTTTCACTAACAACATAAATGCAGAATCATGTTTAGTTATATAAAATAATCTTGTTTAGTTACATAAAATGAGTTAAAATATTATAAGATTTTAAGTTTTGTTGGGTTGGATGTGGAACTATACCTTATTTTCTCTAAGTAAGAGATAGGCATCAATGCCTTTACTATATACATTCATAAGAACCAAAATAAGGAAATGGGATATATTTTTGTTGCATGAGCGATGGGCAATGGAACATGTCTTTATGAATGTCCCAATCAGAAGTAAATAATGGCATCCTAAATACAAGATATTTCGATTAAATTCACAGCATGGAGTGGTTGGTTGTTCCTACCTCTCTTTAGGTTCAATACCTATAACTTGTTTCACAAACTACCTTCCTATTTCAATACCACTTTTTAAAAGCATCTTGTAAAGTAAAAAAAGCTTTAACTTTAGCAAGTGGGAGGTATGTAAACAACAATGACATCTTTTCAAATCTTACATCATGTAATATATTGATTCACTTTATATGGAAGAGACTACCATTAACCTTTTCATGATTTTCACTTTTCAAGCTTACTTGCATCATTTAAGTGCTTGCTAAGAAACAACTAAACTCAACCTGTTACATATGAAAATGACAAAAAATGTGCATATGCAAATGGCAAGAAATGTGCAACAAAACCAAAGCATGGGATACATAATATGCACATAACTTAATACATATGATCCTCTTCTATTTAGGCCAAACTCTAACTACCGTAGGTCAAACCAATAGAACCATAATATCCAAAAACTAAAACTTTGGCATTAACTCGAGGCAGGGCTTGTTGCCTCGTAGCCTCCTTGTTTTAAATTAAAAAAAAATAATAATAATAATCAATATATTTATTTTTTTTCTAACAATAATCTAATGCATGTATCATATCTATTTTTTATAATCTATTTTTATTTTTATATTTGTATATAAATTTTTGGTTAGGTAAATAAGTTAAAATGTTAGACATTTAAGGCAGATACACTTATTCATATTGACATGTTAGTGTTGGATGTTTCAACCTACTTAAACAATTCAGCTTTAAAACTCTATACAATATGAATACCGATTAAAAATCTTCATTCAAACATATTTATATTTTTCTAATTTCTAAAGATAAATTAAATTAAACTTAGTTTTACATATATATTCATACTTCTATGACTCCTTATTTTATATATATCTATATATATATGGAATTTAATTTATTTATTTGGTTATTTTGATAGGTGTGATTGAGGCAATTTCTACTTGCATCATATGACATCAATTTCGTACATTATCATTCAACTAAAAATATATAGATATTTTTCTTTGTTTCTTTATCACACCATAATTTATCCTTAAATTAGATGTGATAGTATTAATATTTTATTAAGTTAGCTCCTCCTTTTTTCCAATCATTAATACTTAATATTTAATATTTTTATGATATTTTTATTTTTTTTGTAAGCTTCACGTAACATTCTTCATTCATTCATCAAAAAGGGTAGATTACATCCATGATAAAATGGTAAGGTGACCTTAATCTGCCCAGTGAGAAACCAGATTTGTTAACCACCTTACTGCATTATAAGCCATCCAAAAGAAAAATAATTTAAGACTATCTTGTAGAAATATATATGTCTGAGTATCCTTAACTCACCAAGTATCTAAATATCTAAGACATAGTATCAAAATCTACAAATCTTGCATTTATACATAACAAAAATTGAAAAACACACTAGGCATGACATACTACTAATCATCATAAGAGTCCACAGGAGTTGGGACTTTCGCACTCGAGCTAGAAAATTTTATTTGAGGGAGACACCGAATATGCTTTTCTATACAGCTGAGATGGGCATTCTATTGTTGAATTTGAAATTGGATAAGCTGGAATTCTTTATGAATTTCCAGAAGAACAGGATCAGTCTTGGTCGGACCAACTGCGAGAGTTAGCAAGGCTCTTACCACAATATTTTTCATAAGCCAATACAGGTGAATAGTTTGTTTCTACTTAGAGGATTGACCTCTAGTATGACTAGGGTTTGGTACCAACACCATCCATTCCTCAACATCTATATTTTTTTGTGTTGCATGTTGATTAAGTTTCGCTTCCCACCTAGATATGATTTGGCGAATTTGAGGTAGAGTACCAACATGGTAAGCTTGATCTGCTTCATAAATAAGACCAGAGGTTGATCTACGACCTCAACCCCAAATAAGATGTGGCTATTGCTGACTTACTCCACGTCGAAGCCCCGCATGATGACTCTAACTCCGAGCCTCTCCTATCATGGTGCCTCTAACAGAGGAAGATCGCATCATTCTAAGAATTTGTTGGCCACAAAAGTGAATTAGTGCCTTGAAATGGCAACCCACAAACCCAAGCTCATTGCAAGTAGCTAGCTTAAGGACCTAATATGTGCACTAAGAGTTGAAACCTAAAGGAGTGTCATAGAAGAAATCCACATAGTTATAAGCAGTTAACCAATAAAACAAATGTTTTCCATTGAATATGACATGGGTATACTAATAAAGGCTGGAATCATCAACCAGTGGTTTCCCGAGCCTTCGAAGCATAAAACACAAAATCCATTTGGATGGATACTCTCTCAGAGGAGCTCTTATCTTACATACTAACAGGAGTAACAAGAAAACAGGAAATAAAATCCAATCACCCATGCAAAGAGTATAGGCTAAATGTCATTGCACAAACCCCAAGTACACGCCCATCCAGGAGACTAAAATACCATAACTAACTGAACCAGTTCGACCAAAATGAGACTGTCCATTAGAGAAACCATCGATTTCCTTCCAATATTTCCAAAATGTAGTCTTTCTAACCCAAAACATTGGCTTAGAGACTCGTTTCCCATGAATTATCATAGAGAAATTAAGTGAAGGGATAGGAAAGGGAGAATACACTAATAGAACATACCTGCAAATGTTGGCCACTGGGTATCGGGAGAGACCTGCTGCACCTGGTTGACAGGCTTTGGGAGGGACCTTCAAGAGCGCACATGAGTATTCCACTGAACCTGTAACCAAACTAATTACATTATCTTCGACTCGAACCAAACTTGTGGCATAAAATCCTAGGCAGAAGTTATCACAACATTCTCTTTGATCTTCTTTAATGTCTTGTATGCGTATAGCCACCTTGCAAAGGTTGGCGAGTGTGTGATGGTCGATATAATACCCCTCACCATCCTTTCATCTCAATATGCTAACCATGGCATGGATCCTGAGGACTCTAGTTCTCCGCTCTCACCTTGATCAGGGATTTTATGGTATCTTTTAAATGATAACTTTAACATGAAATTGTTGTAAACCTTGCTTATTTTTATGTTTCATTGTTTTATGTTATGGATTAGTAGAATGTCGTAGCTCTTGAGAGACATGTCAAGGAAATTGTAATTGAATAGTAATTTATATATTTGATTTCAATGAAATAACAAGTACATATAAAAAAACAAAATAAACAAACACCTAAAAAGCTCCATCTTTTATATTAATTGTCTTGTACTTATTCATTAAATACTTACCCATAACCTATTCTATAAAGGGAGAATTAAAGCTTATAAAAAATTAAAATTAAAAATAAAAAATAAAAAATATATTATATTATCTTATTATTATTATAAATTATAAAATACTTTTATTTATTTAATCATTTTCATAATTATTAAATATATTAAATTATATTATGATTTAATTAAAAAAAAATTATAATAACATAAAAGAAATTATTTTCCCACATATAAAATCTTTAATTAGCACTCTCTTTCTACCTCTAAATATTATTAATTTAAAAAAATTTATTTCTCACTTCTTTGGGTCTAATTTAAAATTGCTTAATAATGGATTCCAGCTATATATAAATTTCTTTTAATAATAAATAATAACAAAAAATAGTTGTAACACTATTATTAGCAATAAATTATATTAAATTTTCACTATTTAATAAATAAATAAAATCTACATTTAAAAATCCACAAATTTAAAAAAATTATTTTCCACTTCTTATATAAAACAAATTTTAGTATTAAAAAAACATACTTATGACAAACTTCTACTTCGTTATTATTAACATGATCATCATGTCACTCACACTTCAAAAAAAATTGTAAACATATTTATCATAAACACTATCATAAATTGTATATAATGAGAAATAATACAAAGAAATATAAACGTTAACTTTTGGCCCAAGGGAACACAATTATTAATGTTCTATCTCGATCTTTTATATTATTCGAACGAAAGTTATGGACAGATAATACTACATATATTATAGAATATAATAAAATATAATACGAAAATAATGGCGAGAGAACATCAACATAACTTTTTGCCCAAGCATCGAGAAGGAACAAAAACATCTCATGTTTGAATTGGGGTCATGTTTATTGTGAACAAACCTTATCAACAAAATATTTTTTCCTATTATTTAGATTTGCATTAAATTAAGTCTATCAATGGTTCTTAAAATAATAATTATTAATTATATTTACTTGTTTAAAATGGGAATGGGTTGATTAGTGTTTTTTTATTTTAATTTTATTTATTAAATAAATAAATAAAATATTTTGTAGGGAGCTTTAGTGGAAACGAGGGTTGAAGTACACGGATTCAATAGATCGAGGTACTAACTCCGGAGAAGAACAGGGTCAGAGCGGCAGAGCTCCAAAGAAGAGGGCAAACTCTGACTCGACAAATGGAAAACGCGGGGTCCACTGGGACCCCATCATACAAACAAATAATGATGAACAAGAAGACGACACAGGATGGGGTGTAGATAGCAGGGTATGAAAAGTCAGATCAGGAAAATCCAACCAGCAAGGGGAAGAGGAGCAATGAAGGTAATAATACTAAAAAACTGAAGGAAAATGATGAAAGCAAAAGTACAAAGAGTAGAGACAGCAAGAATCCAACTCAAGGACGTTTCTCTCATGGAAACAAATCAGAGAAGTAGCAAGCAGGAGCAGAGGAATAGGTTCTAAATCAGGATAAAGATGAACAAGGGGGAACGACATCAACACCCAATATAAAAAAGAACCAGGGTCCATGTAAGCCCAAAGCCGCAAAAACCCTAAGGGTTGTGATATCTGATCCGGAGATTCAGTCATACCGGGATCACATGGTCGAACATGCAGTGATATGCAGGTTCATGGGGTTCTGGCCAACAGAACGGGCTCTGTGTCAATGGATAAAGCAACAGTGGAAACCCAGAGGTGATGTAAGACTGCACCTAGGAGCTAAGGGTTTCTTTACTGTTGTTTTTTCCAATTTAGAAGACAAAGATCAGATATTCGATGGAGGG
Source organism: Pinus taeda (assembly GCA_000404065.3). Taxonomy (NCBI): domain Eukaryota; kingdom Viridiplantae; phylum Streptophyta; class Pinopsida; order Pinales; family Pinaceae; genus Pinus; species Pinus taeda. Next base: position 66,452 of record APFE031463722.1, read on the forward strand.
CCTTATTTCTTTGCCTCCGCGGATCTTTACATAAGGCCATGGAAAGCCAACTTCGTACCTGAGAAGGAAACCTTCAAGCAGGTACCAGTTTGGATACGACTTTTTTCCCTACCGATTGATTATTGGGGACATGCAGCTCTAGAACAAATAGGTAATAAGATAGGGACCTTCATCAAGGCCTCAGAAGCAACATTGGAAAAAAGGTATACCTCTTATGCTAGAATCTGCGTGGAAATGGATGTGTCGGGAGCTTTTCATGAGGGCCTATGGCTGGAATACAGAGACGAGGATTATTTCCAAGCCATAGACTATGAGAAAATCTCGTTCTGTTGTAGAAAATGTCTTGAGCATGGTCATTTAATCAGAGAATGCCCACTAAACAAAGCAACAGGGGATTACAAGGATGGCAAAGGAGAGAAAAACAAGGAAATCTTCACCAGACCAAAAGCCAAATAGAGAGCAAATAAAAAATGCCAAACCAAGGCAAGCACTTCACAAGGCAATATGAGCAATGCTTTCCAAGTTTTGGAAACCAAGATGGAATCAGAGAACAACATTAAAGAACAAGAAACCACGAAAATAAGCAAATCTACAACAATGCCAGATTTGAAAGAACTGGAGGTGAACCCTTTGAGTATCATTCTCCAGGTTCAAGAAACAACGAAGGGGGTTGAAGAAGACTCAGAAATGTTCACTAGTGAAATCGGGATTGAAGATATGGAATTAAGCGATATACTAGAGCAAGAAGGTATGGATCTACCAAACATGGTTGAGAACTGGAAAAAGAAGGGAATGGAACACATATCGGAAGAGGAGGTAAAGAGAATTAATGACATATTCATAGCATGGCAAAGGGCAGAGATGGAGCTACAAAGCAAGAGCTTGGGCACAACTAAAGGGCTAGGGGTCCGTACACAGGGATTGCATCAAACCTCCACCAGTTCCAAGCATCGAAAAAAGAGAGGTCGAAGGACCAACAATGAGGCGTTACAAGAACTGGGACAAATACTCTTAAATTCCGGTAAGATGAAAGCCCTAGAGGCTTTTTCACTAACCTCTTAAATTCTGTTTAAAATGAAAGTTCTTTCTTGGAATTCTAGAGGGCTAAACAGCCAAACAAAACAACATTTATTAATGAAGAAGGTCCAAAAGGAACAACCAGACATAGTGTTTGTGCAGGAAACTAAATGCTCAAGCAGCACGGTAATCAATATCAATAAAAAACTAGGTAAACGCATGGAATACTTGGAGATAACTAGCAATGGATGGGAGGGAGGCCTGATCATTCTGTGGAATCCATAAGTAATCCAGCTCCTTTCCTTTGAGGCAGCCAGATCCTACATAGCTATAGAAGTCAAAGTAGTAGGAAACTCTGAGACTTATCTTTGTACTAATGTCTATGTCCCCCATAAGCTAGAAGCTAAGCTTCTATTTTTAAGAACTTTGCTTAACCTGAAGCTAAGATATCCCCAAGCTAAGGCGATCATTGGAGGTGATTTCAACATGATCACCACGCTCATGGAAAAGGGAGGAGGTATAAGGAAACTCAACAAAGACTGAAGCTTTCCTAGACTTCATTAAGTCAGCCAATCTAGTGGATGTTTTCCCCAGAAGTGGTGTTTTCACGTGGAACAACAAAAGGGGACGCGAAAAGCAAATAGCCTCTCGTCTGGATAGATTTTTAGTAACATAAAGTATACTGCTGGAAGGAATCATTGTGGAATCGGATATTCTTCCCAGTGGAGGGTCAGACCACTGGCCCATCACATTGACTGCAGCAATCCAAGGCACTCCTAGAAAAAACCTTTTAGATTCAAAAAAGTTTGGGTCACTCATCCTGAGTTCATTTAGCAAATTGAACAATGGTGGAAAGAACCTTTGGCTATTAAAGGTACCAAAATGTATCGGTTATAGGGTACGTTGAAACACATTAAAGCCAAAATCAAAATCTGGAATCATGAAGTCTTTGGGAATATATTCAAAGAAAAAAAGAAACTAGAGGAGCAATTGGAACATATACATGAAGGATGGATTCAAGAGAACATAAACCAAGAAACAATGAACAAGGAAAAGATGCTTATGCAAGACTGGCAACTACGTTGCCAACAGGAGGAAACACTTTGGAAGCAAAAATCTCGAGTTCAATGGCTTAAGGAAGGAGAACAGAACACAAAATTCTTCAATAGATCAGCCATTGACCACAGAGGAGCCAACAAAATTCTAAGCCATAAAGATGAACAGGGAGCCACGCTATAGACACATCAAGAGATCTCCAACCTTCTTACAACACATTTCAGCAGAATAGCTCAAGAACCTGGGATTGACAGAAAGGAGGCCATTGAGGAACTTACACCCTCAACCCCCAAGCTAATTACAAAGGAGAAAAACTTAGCTTTAACTCGAGAAATTTCCCTGGAAGAGGTGGAAGAGGCCGTAAAAGAAATTCCTTATGATAAAGAACCTAGGCCTGATGGACTTACCATTGACTTTTACAAATCTTGTTGGGAGATAGTCAAAATAGAATTCTAGGAGGCAGTGGAGGATTCCCGGTGCTCCGCTTCAATCCTCAAGTCCCTCAATTCTACCTTCCTTTCCCTTATTCCAAAGGACGAGGAAGCTAACACACCCTCAAAGTTTCGTCCAATTGCACTATGCAATGTTTTATACAAGATTATTTCCAAAGTTATAGTTAATAGAATGAAACCCATACTTCCAGGCATCATTTTGGAAGAGCAATCAAGCTATGTACAGGGGAGATAGATTTTGGACAACATCTTACTAGCACAAGATATGATTCACACACTTCAAACATAGAAGAAAGCAGGTATGATGACGTAACTAGACCTGTCAAAGGCGTATGATAAGGTTAACTGGCAGTATCTGGAAGTAATATTGAAAGCTTTTGGCTTTGCTGAATAATGGATAGTTTGGATCCTAGCTTTGGTAAAATCCATGAAATTTTCAATACTGGTTAATGGAGCCCCTACTACCTAGTTCTCTCCTTCACGAGGTCTACGGCAGGGTGATCTTTTATCCCCCTTTCTTTTCGTGATTTTAATGGAAGGTTTAAGTAGACTAATCCAAAAAGCTAAAGAGGAAGGAGCTATTGAAGGACTTCAGCCCCTGCCCTCAATTCCAACAACTACTCACCAAAAATTTGTTGATGATACGATGTTGCATGGCACTCCCTCAGTTAAAGAAGCTTTGGGATACAAAAATATTCTCAATCTCTTCAACAGAGGCTCAGTTATGGAGCTAAATCTCTCAAAATATTCTATCTTATTTTTTAATACACACATAGTTGTTCAAAAAAATCTTTCTACCATCCTAGGCTTCAGAAGAATTAGTCTCCCCTCAAGATACCTGGGAGTCCTGTTAACGGACAAGCCATGGCAAAAATCGCACTAGGAAAAGATTTTAGCAAGCCTGGAAAAAAGATGTCATCATTGGACCCATAGAGCCCTTAACTTTGCAGGTAGATTGGCCTTAACCAAAGTAGTCCTCCAGGCCATTCCACAATACATTCTTTCCATTATTCTAGCTCCCAAGGGAGTGTTGTTGAAGATAAGGGTCATCCAAAGGGCTTTTCTTTGGTCAGGTAATTCAAAGAAGAAGAAATGGTCACTAATGGCGTAGAATAAGCTATGCAAACCCAAACATCTGGGAGGATTGAACCTGCAGGACCCATCCACGGTTAACCGTGCCTATGATGCAAAATTATGGTGGAGGTGGCTGAAAGAACCTAAATTACCATGGGCCAAACATTGGAAAGAAAAGTATGCTAAAAATCACAGACTGCAAAACTTAATCCGAATGCAAGAAACTCCAAAAGGCTCAGCTATTTGGAACATAGCAAGAAACAACCTGAACATAATCCAGGAGCAAAGTTTTTGGGAAATTCGTAACAGAAAAATAGCCCTTTTCTGGGAGGATGCATGGCAACAACTCCCCAAGCTGGAAAGCCTTGAATTCTTAGATATCCAAAGAAGCAACCAGGAGCTAGGGAGAACCACAGCGAATCAATATTGGAAGCCTAACGAAAGCGACCAGATGTGGAGAACATGGTTATTCAATGAGATAGATCATCTGACCGAAGAAAACAATAGTTTAAAGGACCTGCTAACACAGTTAGCCAAGAGAGGATAAGGAAAGCAGGGGATAGTGACCAATTACACTGGGGAAAGCTTGAAGGAGGCAACTTCATGCTTAGAGAAGCCAAAACACACATAGAAGATACTGAGCATAAAGAAAAAGTCAAATGGAATAGCAAAGTTTTGGACACCCAACTATGGCCAAAGATCAAAACGTTCCTATGGCTCCTAATGCACAGAAAAACACTAACTTGGGAGAATCTCCAGAAAAAAGGATTCATAGGTCCTTCTCGCTGCCCCATGTGTGGAATGGAAGAGGAAACCATGAATCACCTCCTCAACACCTATGATTGGGCAGACAACATATGGAATTGGGCGAAAACCATTCTTCAAAGGACGGATCGGGGTAGGAATTCAATTCAAGAAACAATCGAGAATTGGAGTGGTAATTTCTCCAATACCCAATTGGTTAATACCATATAGAAACTCATATCCAGGGTTCATAGCATGGACAATTTGGAAAGAAAGAAACTAGAGAGTTTTCCTAAATGAAATTAGAGGCATAAACCACATAAGAGATACAATTCTTTAAAATATCAAGCAAACGGTTCTCGCCAAAGGAAGAATGGAACAGGACAAAAACATCTCTAGTTCGGACTTATTGATTCTGAAAGCTTTTGACATTAACATGGGAACCTTCATGTCTTCTTCGAATCATCGACAGGAGCTAAATACCAATGTGAATACCTGGATTCATCCACCAATAGGCTTCCTCAAACTCAATTTTGATGGAGCCTCCAAGGGAAATCCGGGACCTGCTGGCATTGGAGGTGTTCTTAGGGATAGCAAAGCTGAAATTTAGCACATTTATAGTCAAGCGCTAGGTGAAGGGACTAATAACGAAATGGAATTTGCAGCGCTGGAGCAAGGTTTGAGAATTCTTAGAAGACTGAAAGCTGGAGCCACCATGATGGAAGGGGACTCTCAACTGGTGGTTACGGCAGCAATAAGAATGTGTACCGGAACCAAAACAAGTAAAGTCACACGGCACAGGAGGCTTGCCAAGGTAATAGAGATCATTGCAGAACACCTATCATGCCTGGACATTTTAATTTTTCATGCAATTAGACGCAAGGCCAATACAGTGGCAGATCACTTAGCAAAATATGGAATTGATAATCCCTCTGCCAACTTTGACACCTATTGGCAAGAAATCACATGCACATAGCTGAGAAACAGGTGCACTCTTCTTTCGAGGTAGGACATCATTTAACGAAATAAGAGGCTAAGGGGTACGAATATCTTCCATATATGTGGAGAATGAATCCACCCAATTGAAGGGACATGAGGATAAGTGGTTGGCAGGCTAAGGGAGTACAAGGAAGGAAGTGGCATTCAATTTACAAGCACGTAGGGATAGTTCCAAGGAGCGCAACGAACAAAATTATGGGTATCGCCGAAATCAAAACACAAAAGAAGACACTTGGCACTCAACGAAATGGTTCAAGCGTGGCAGACTTAATAATAAGGATTCGGCTTATCAACAAAAATGTGAACATCGGAGCAGCAGTTATTATGAATGGACGTGTGATCATAAGTCGACGAGATGGGAAGCCTTAGGTGATTCATGGTTTCCCTCTTCTATAATTACAGTCTCCAAACGCAAGAGCAATGCACTACTCTCCAACGACAATCAGCATAGTATTAATTTTGTTTTCAGAAGGTTTCGTATTTCTGTTCTCTGCCATAGAAGAATGGCGCGAGAGGGTAGTCGAAATGCCTCGGCCAATAAAGACCTGTAGAATGATCGGGAGGCTTATGAAACCAGAACTTCCCTTAAGGAAAATCGCGAAATTGAGGAATTGGAAGCATTTTTTGCAGAAGAGGAAGATAACCTGGAGGAACAAGAGCTGGAAAAGGAGATGAAATGTGTCCAGGATCCCAGCACGGCTACCATTTAGGCAACCCAATTTTTTCGAACACATGCTGAAATGTGGCACATGAAGACAATGTTAGCAAAGGCTATTAGTATGCAAGGAGAATATCTTAATCAGGCTCATCAAGCCATCTCAGTTCTATCCACGGATCATACGGCGGTACTGGAAGCCCTAGATTTCAAACTTAGTTCTTTGGAGCAGCAATTTGGCAATATCTCCAAAAAGATGACTTTGCTGATTAGTCTTCTGAGGCACACTATTTGCCAGGATTCCTCTGTTGTGGGGGAGGGTGTTTGGTCAATTTAGTGTGTTCTAAATTGCTATATGAATTGTCAATCCGGGAGTCATAAACTGTTGAAGTGAAGTGCACTATCTATGAAAGATAACCATTTTCTTATTTCTTTGTCATTTTTAGTTTTTTTGGTTTGTTTTTGGATTTATCTTCTTGTTGATTTCCTAATGTGAAATGGTGTGTGAGATAGTGATTCTAGTAATCAGGTATGGGCAATTGTATTCAATGAATAATTTCCAAACTTCAAAGTGATCCAAAGGTGTTTAAACTTTACAATGATGAAATAAAGATGTGCCTAGATTCTAATTAACAAAATAGTGAACTATGACTATGGAACCCACTATCCTTGTTGATGTTATAAAGAAGAGAAAAGACTAAACTCAAATCAATTTAAAGACTGAAAGCAAAGTAAACTAATCATATCACATCAACTCATTTTTGACCCCTCACCATTTGACTCGCTCTGGCTATAGGAAATAGTCATACACAAATTGAATGATCTGATATCTAAGTTGCATGAAATAAAACTAAGATTAAGATACACATTCACTCCACAATCCCTCATCATTTGGTAACTGAAGAATGATATGAATAGTCTAATCACTAACTTGCAGCAAAGTAAATGAATCAAAGCAAAACTAAGAAATAAGCAATGATTGAAATAAAATCAATAAAACAAATCAGCAGTAGGACAAGATAATCCCATCATGTCATTAGTCATAAAAACTTATATGTACTGCCCGGGCTTCCTATCAGAACCTGAAATGCAAATACTGATCAGTTGTCAACCAAATAAAAGCATAAAAGAACTTATGAACAGGAAAATGACATCAACCATGAGCAAGTTAATATATACAACAAGTATCTATGGTATCAAAAGCGTAAAATGTAGAAAAACATAAAACTATACATCAACTACAAGACCTTGGTGTACAGGGACCCTCTGCACCCTCGGTCATTCAAAACCAATCACGAAATTGAACGAGAAATCAGTGTCTTCTCATATATTGTAAAGCAGTTATGAAATAGAGACTAAGTCTCGGCTCAAAGGCTCTTACAACAGTCAAGTTTTACACAACAACTAACTAGCTATACGCATATGGAGATGCGTTATTTATAGCAGAAAATGCATAACAAACTAACATGGCCTGCGCTGGTAGCCAAGCACGTAAAAGACAAAATCTGGAGTTATAGCAGTATGGTGGCCGTGGACAGTAAATCCAAGAGATGGTTTGTTGGATTCGGTCGATGAGCATTCCCTAGGTGTTAATACACCTCCTAAAACTCAGGACCTTGCCACGCAAACCTCCTTGTGCTGAAAACAGAGCCGTGCCACTGCTTGACTCCTTGTGTTGACCACCGTTTGACCGGCCTTGACAGCAGGCTTCTATGGATGATTTGGCTGAACCAAGGGGACACGCTCCATGTTTACGTCCTTTATGGCTTGCCCATGTGGCTAAGTTCTTCAATGGACACCTGTAGCATACAATTTAACAAAAAGGCTGCGGAAACTGATTCTGGTTGCGGAAAGTGGCAGATTCCACAGCTGGTTGAACAAAAATCTAAACCAAATACCAGTCACAAAACATAGTTAGGAAACCATTTATATACTCATTTTAAACTATTATTCAGTGATTTGATAGCTTAGAGGTTCAAGTAACTGGAGAAAAAGGCTAAAAAGGGATGTAGGGAAGGTGTAAGTTTGGGACTCAACATACCCCCACTGTGAAGGTGTTGCATGTCCTCATGCAACCAAAATTTAGTCATCTCCCTTTAGTCTATGTATTCTGAAGCCTCTGCTAAGACATCCAGTCCTCTCCTCTTCTTTCTTGGTGCTACTACCATTGTGGGTTTCCTTATCAAACATATGAACTTGAGATTGATTAATTCCCTGCTCAACTTTCTGCACTTCTTCTTTAGTTTCTTGTTCTTCTTTTGCCACAATCCCATATGCAACATGGTATTATCATGAATAATTTTGTCCACTTTGCTTTACTCTTTTAATGCCTCGTTTTCTTGTTTGATGTGCCTGTTTAGAACTTCCAATTCAAACACTTCCTGTTTTAAAGCTTGAACCTGTGCATCTTGTGTCATGTGAGGAAGAATGGATGGTGTGTTTGGGCCTGCAACTATCTTCTCTAAAGATTCAAGGTAGTCATATACCTCTTGCTGTTTTGGATCAATTTCAGGTGTTTGCCTCGGGCTGGCTTCAAAGTCTTGTTGAGGAGGAGGATTGTCTTCTAGTTCTGGCCGAGAAGGGCTTTCATCAACATCAGAAGGGTTGGCTTCAATATCAGGCAAAGGATGAGGTGGACTGTGGCCCGCTTGAGGTTTCTCAAGTGTTTCCCCACCCAAGTCAATGAAGTGGGGTCCTTTTGCTTGTGTTCTCCTCCACTTTCCTTTGAGTCTGTTGCTCCTTCTTAAGTACTGTGGGCTAGTACTTTCCTCTTCCATAATTTATTTCCCTTTTTCTTCCTTCTTAGTTGTGGCAACTTGTTTTTGGAGATGCACTAGTCTCTCTGATAACACTTGATAATATTCCTCTATAGATGGTTCTGGTGATTGATAAACATCTTGTAAGTTCCTCTTTCCCTTCAACTTTATTTGCTTTTTGTCCTTAATTCTTTCCTCTTTTTGAACAGTTTCTTTAGCTTTATCAATAGGAGAGTCTTGGATTATGACACTTTTTCCTTTTCTCCTACTCTTTCTTGGTGCCTTTAGTGTACTTCTTCCTGGGGCTTCAGATTGTTCTTGAAAATAGTTTCTCACTAGAAACCTCTCCCAAGTATCTTTGTTTCTTTTCAACTGGTCTTCGACTAGAATCCTCTCTAATCCATGATGGTACAAATGAGGCTCTATATCTCCTATGTTCTTTTGGACTGTATTACTCATCTTTTTCAAACTCAACAGTAAGAAATAGGGCAAAGTAAGAGCTTGTTTTTCTAGAAAGTTCATCAAGAGCCTAGTGTGATACATGTACATCATACCAAACCGGCCTTCACATGTAATAAATTTTTGAATGATTAATAGTAGGCCTGCCCATTCTTCTTTTAGTGCATTAACAGGAATCCCTCTTGTAAATACAGTAACATCCATACCTGGGTTACGCAATATGACTCTCCATGCTTGCTCGTCCAGACTTTTGTTTTTAAACCAACACTCACCTTCCCAGGGCAAATCTGTAGCTGCAGCAATTGAGGCTTCAATGACCGTGAATTTCAGGTCTCCAATCTCTACCACCTAGTCATTGAAAGACCTTGCAAAGGCTTTCGTGACCTCCTTATTATGGCCTTTGAATTTCTAGATGAAACGAAGCCATTTGGCTTTCTTCAGCAATTCATTTGCCTGAGGGTAATCTTCTAACAATTTAAGCCCTTCCAGCTCTGCCCTCAATAGCCGTCCCATCTTCCTCTGTTAAAAATTCTTCTCTGAAATTCAATTACGTATTGTATGAGGGTTTTATCAGAGGTAAGACGGTTCCGTTTGTGGAAGAATGATGGTCAAAATGGATACGGGAATTGGGGTGTTCAGGAGTTGTAAGCGGAACAGGGGATGAGCAGTCGAGATAGAATGGAGGCATATGCTAATGAAGTGCGGCTTAACACAAGTGAAATGGTGTCGGGATTTTGAATTAAACGGCTACGTGAGATGTTACACTTGATAAATTACTGCACAGAGTACGCTGGAGAGGAGCCGTATCCACATAGGTCATGTCTCATGAATGTAAGTGGAGTGCGGGAGTGTAGTTCATCTATGAGTTGAACCCGAAAAATAATCATGAGACCGTTTAGGGAGTAAATATATGATTTATGGAGTGAGGTCGTGGAATGGTAGTGGAACTATCATAATAATCATTTCACATAGTGAGTTTTAATCGTTCAATAACTATGCAAATTTGTGCCTTTAATTGCTATTTGAAATAAATTTTTGACCATACCTTTAGAATCCTTGTCTTTGTTGTCCAGTAGCCCTGACTCAATTTCTCCCTGTTGATGTCTGTGGATGCCCCATATCCATGTCTTCATGCTTGGTCATACCTGCATTTTTATTTTATTGCACTAACACCTTGGCTGTAATTTTGAAAAACAGAGTGGTGGCTGCAGAAACTGCTTCCGGCTGCAAAAACTGATTCTGGCTGCAGAAACTTGGCACAACAACCACTTAGCTAAACAAAGATAGTTAGACCATAACTATCTGAATTGAAATGATCATGGAAAGAAAAAAAAAAAACTTTTATTGATTGAATGGAATGGATGAAATGGAGTGAAATGAAGTGAGTGGAGTGAAAAATGGAAATGATGAAGAAAGGAAGATTTTTTTTTGGAAAATATAGTGTCAGGTGTCCCTGATTTTCACTCTACATTTTCTATATAAGACTGCCAATCAAAGATTGGTTTTCAGGCTTATACAACTTTATTATTACTATTATTATTATTTTATTTTATTTTATTTTTTTATTTTATTTATTTTTTTAACAGAAAGGAACAAAGGCCTAGGTTGGTGGGGAAGAAGGATTCTTCTTCACCAACCTTATTACAGAATTCTTCTTTTGAGAGTGGCTTATGATAAATCTTTAATCTATGGCCATTCACAATAAGAGGAGTTTGAAATTCATCAATGGTCCTGATGCTTACCTCTCCATTGTTAAAGACTTTGTCGATCTCATATGGCCCAAGCCAATGAGTCTGAAATTTTCCTTTGAAGTCTTTAAACTTGGAATCAAATAGTAGTGCCCAATCTCCATCTTGAAACTTTTTCTCTTTGATATATCTGTCATGCCACTTAGGTCTTTGATGTTGAACTAGATCAGTTCTTAGAATTGCTTCGTGTCTGATCTCATCTAGTTCATTCAACTGCTCTATTCTGTGTTTTTGAGCTTCTGATAGGTCCATCCCCAACTGAACTGCCATCTTGAAAGTTTTAACTTGAAATTCAACGGGGAGCAGGATTTCTTTCCCATAAACAAGTTCATAAGGAGAATGTCCTGTTGTATTCCTCCATGTGATTCTATAGGCCCATAAGGCTTCAGGAAGCCTTTCAGCCCAATCTCTTCTATGTAGATGAATAGTCTTGGTGATGATACTTTCAATGACTTTGTTTGTAGACTCCACTTGGCCATTTGCTTGTGGATGGTAAGGAGTAGATTTCCTGTGCTTGATCTTGTATTCATCCATCAGCTTCTCCATCATGTTGGATGTAAATTGACTTCCTTGATCTGTCACAATTTCTCTTGGGACACCAAAGCGAGTAAAAATATCCTCATAAAGAAAGTTAACAATTAAATTTTCAGTAGCAGAAAGTAATGCTTTGGCTTCTACCCATTTAGTGACATAATTGATGCATACCAATATATACTTCTTTTGCTTAGATGGTGGATTAATGGGTCCAATGAAATCTAAAGCCCATTTTTCAAAGGGTTCAATGAGTACCTGAGGTTGTAATGGCATTTCATTTGAAAGAGTTGGTTTCCCTACTCTTTGGCAGCTTTCACACCTTTTGACATATTCTTTTGTGTCTTTGAAAAGGGAAGGCCAATAATATCCTAAAGAAAGGATTTTATAGGGTGTCCTTTTGTCAGCAAAGTGTCCACCGCATGGCTCATCATGACATGCCTTGAGGATGTCAAGCATTTCATCTTCTCAAACACATCTTCTGATCACACAATCTGGCCCTGTTTTAAACAATCCATTAGAAATCCATGAATATTTTGAACTCTCCTGAACAATTTTTTTTTTTTTTTCACCAGGAAATAGATGTGGAGGCAATTTCCCTGTAACCAAATAGTTAGCAATATCTGCATACCAAGGAGTCTTAGTAGTTACTGCAAACAAAATTTCATCTGGAAACTTATCCTCTACAGGAGAATCTTCTTTAGTATTTTGGATCCTAGACAAGAAATCGGCTACTGTATTTTGTTTTCCTGGTCTATCCAACACAGTAATATTGAATTCTTGTAAAAGTAAGAGCCATCTTGTAACTCTGCCATTAGTAACAGGTTTGTTCATTATTATCTAATTGCAGGAATGTCAGTATGGACCAAAAGTTTCATAGCCTGTTATATAATGTCTAAAACTTATGATTCCTTATGACAACAACTAAAAACTCTTTTTCAGTCACAGTATAGTTCAACTCAGTGGGAGTCAAATTTTTACTGGTATAGGAAATGGCATAAGGAACTAAATCCTTTTGAGCCAACACAGCTCCTAGAGCTGTATCTGAAGCATCTGTAGAAATATGGAAAGGAAGTTTCCAATTTGGCCCTCTCAAAATGGGTGCTTCAGATATTCTTGTTTTCAAAGTTTCAAATGCTGATTGACAATCAGGATCCCATTTGAATTCACAGCCTTTTGTAAGAAATATGAAGAGTGGAGATGTTGTTTTGGTGAATTTTTCTATAAATCTTCTATAATACCGAGTAAATGCCAGAAAACTTCTAACATCTTTTTGACAAGTTGGAATAGGCGACTTGGAGATGACTTCAAATTTTGATTTATCAACTTTAATTCCATCCCCTGAAATATGATGTCCAAAAACAATCCCTTTAGTAAACATCATAAAGCATTTTTCATGACTCAATGAAAGATTTGTTTCTTTACATCTGATAAAGACCTTTTCCAAATTTTCCAGTGCCTCTTCAAATGAATCACCATAAACTGTAAAATCATCCATATAGACCTCTACACAATCATGGATTAGATCAGAAAAGATTCCTAGTACTGCTCTTTGAAATGTTGCGGGTGCATTACATAATCCAAAAGGAAGCACTCGGTAAGCAAAAGTTCCCGATGGACAGGTGAATGTGGTCTTATCTTGATCTTCAGGTGCCAACCATCCAGAAATGAAAAGTACTTTTTGCCTGCTAGAGTATCTAATACCTGATTGATAAAGGGTAAAGGAAAGTGATCCTTTAAAGTCGCTTTATTCAATTCCCTATAATCAATGCATAGCCTCCATTTACCATTCTTTTTAGGTACTATAACCAAAGGAGAAACCCATCGGCTATCTGAAATTTGATAAATGAAGTTTACATTGAGTAGTTTTTGGAGCTCTTCTTTCACTATCTCCCTAAGGTTTGGATTCATCCTTCTTTGAGGTTGTCTGATTGGTCTACTTTTTTCCTCAATGTAAATGTGATGAATGCAAGTCTTAGGATCAATACCTTTCATATCGGTATACTCCCATGCAAATGTAGTAGAATGTTTTTGCAAGATTTTGGTTAGCTCTTCCTGTTGTGATTTTTCCAAATTCTTGTTGATATTCAATGTTTTTCCTGAAAAGATCTCAGTGGCGAAACTACAAAATTCTTCCATAAAGAAAAGAGACACTTGTCTAGATGATAGATACTCGACGTCAGAATCTAACTGAAATTGTGTGTGGTCATACTCTGAAGATGTTTGAAAGTTTTCTAATGTATTCAAAATTTGACTATCTTCACTGATCTCAGAAATAGTAAAGACAGGTTGTATAGTATCTTCATCATCAATCCATTCATTATCTCTTATTTCTGTAATTGCTTTTGTTGGAGGATACAGATTGAACTTCTTTGTCGAATTACCATCAGAAATATACATATCCCCAGACCTACAACTGATAAAAGCATCAGTTGTGGCTAGCAAAGGTCTTCCTAAGATGAGAGGACGTCCTCCTAAATTACTCTTGGGAGTTAAAATCATGAAATCTACTGGATATTCCCAAAAGTCTAAGGAGACTGAAATGTCTTCTAATACACCATCTGGTTTAATAATTGAGCGATCTGCAAGTTGCAATAAAGTAGGTTTAAAAAGAAGGTTAGGAAGTTTTAGTTGTTCCATAGTCTGTCTACTCATGATGTTGATAGCAGCCCCTAAATCAATCAAAGTATTTGGAATTTCTACCCCATTGATAGTTGTTTTGAC
>APFE031463722.1:85020-101998 GCA_000404065.3 Pinus taeda
AGATTTGTTTGCTCTGAGGAGAGAAGGATCTCTAGGCCCTTTTTGAGTTTTAGATTTCCCCCGTGAGAGATGAACCCATAGCTCTGCTATATCATGAAGTGGAAGTTGAGATATGTCTCCTTTTCCCATCATGTTCAAAATATCTATCCATTCATCTCTAATGGCTTTTAATAGAAGGGCTTTCAAGGTCTCCTCATCTAAGCTACTCATTTTTTCTCTTTTCAGGTTGTATTGAAATCTTTCAAGTAAATCCTCAGGGCTTTCATCTTCTTTTTGCACCATTTTGAATACCTCATCCTTATGATTGGTGGGCATACAATAGTCTAGGTACCTATCCAAAAAATTTTGTTTCATATCATTCCAAGTCCTAATGGATTGAGTGAGTAATCCCATGAACCATTTCAAGGCTACTCCTTTCAATGTTGAAGGAAACAGTTTGAGTTTTTGAGAGTCTTCTAGATAATCATAAGTTTGACACACGACCTCAAACTCAAATAGAAATGTTTCAGGGTCCTCATTTCTTAACCCATGGAAGTTTGGGAGGAGAGATGGCGAGATGTTTTTCATTGTGGCTCGGGAGTCCTCATCGACTATTAGGAAACCTGAATGAGTTATCTCCATCCCTATTTCCTCGAATGTTACCTCTACCTCCTCCATTATTTCCTCCTCCTCCTCTACCTCTACCTCTACCAAATCCGGTTGCTCCTTCTTCTGTCATGGTAGTTTCCTCAGAGACCTCAGAGTCCTCTGGTTCTTCTACAAAGGGTGAATGAGGGGGAGTTTCTCCCTCTTCTTCCTCAGGCGATTCTACTTCTTCAATTACAATTTGTCTCCCTATAGAAGGAAGGAAAGGATCTCTTCCTAATTAAGATTCAATAGATGGTGTGGGAGAGTCAACTACTGCCTCTTGAATTCCAGAAATCCTAGGGCTAGGAGTGTGAGTTGGAGATGATGGAGGTGTCTCTTGTCTATTCCTTGAAGTAGATGGATTTGTAAAAATCGAACTATTGGCTCTAGCTAAAAACCTTCCCCTATAATCTCTTGCTCTATGCATGTCATTTTTTTATTTTTCTTCAATTCAGGTTAATAATTCTCTTTTTGATCTTCCAGGTCACTCTAGGT
This sequence comes from Pinus taeda, assembly GCA_000404065.3. Taxonomy (NCBI): domain Eukaryota; kingdom Viridiplantae; phylum Streptophyta; class Pinopsida; order Pinales; family Pinaceae; genus Pinus; species Pinus taeda. The sequence continues at coordinate 86,143 of APFE031463722.1, forward strand.
GCAAGAAGAGAGCATACTCAAGAAACTATTAAACCAATAACTTTCTCTTTTCTGATCCTCCAGATCACACTAGGCGCAAGAGGAGAGCGCACTTTAAGAGGTTATCAATTTTCCTTCCTTGAAAGTTTCTTGTTTTTATATTATTTTTTTTAGAAATTGGCTACCTAATTTCACTTTCCCGGCAATGGCACCAAAATGTTTGGTCAATTAGTGTGATCTAAATTGCTATTTAAAATGTCAACCCGGGGTTCGTAAATTGACGAAGTGAAGTGTACTATATATACTAGATAACCATTTCCTTAGGCTTCTGTCGTTTTAAGCTTTTTAGTTTGTTTTTGGATTTTTTTTCCTTAATTTTTGATGGTAAAAGTGAAGTGTGGAGTGTATATGGTGATGGTTTCTAAACTTGAAAGTGCCCAAAAGAAAGCTTTACAATAACTAAAATGAAATCAATTCTTAAGAGAAAACAAATGCATCAAATGGTGAACTAATGATAATGGCCTAGTATCCTTGCTGCTGAAAATGAAAAGAAAGCAAAAACTTGAAAAACAACTCAAACTTAAAGCAAAGTAGCTAATTCACACTACTTTAACGTTTCAGATCCTTTGCCCTTCGGCTCAATCTACCTGGTGGGAAGTAATCATAAACAAGTTAAGCAATATGATATCTAATTGTTCAAGAAAGTAAATTGCATAAAAGAAACTAATCACACTACTTGAATTTTTCAAATCCTTTATCCTTCAACTCAATCTACCATGGGGAAGTAATCATGAACATGTCAAGCAATATGATAACTAAATGTAAATTGCAGAAAAGAAACTAATCACACTACTTAAACTCCTCTAGTCCTTTACCATTCATCTCAATCTACTTTATGGAAAGCAACCATGAGTAAGCAATATGAAAACTAAATCACACTACAGTTAGTAATATTCTGATTCTTTGCTGATATAGTCATTTGACCACAGAAACAAATCATAAATTGATGAGCAGTATGATATCTAAATAGCAGAAAAACAAATAAGCAAATCACAACTTGAAAAGGACAATGCTGAATTTAAACTTCAGAAAATGAAAGTTAGCGGGAAGGACAAGATAATATCATATGCCAAAAGTTATCAAAAAGATTGAAAAATTGACCGGGCTGCCTAAGAAAACCTGCAGAAAAGCACTGATCAGTTTACAACTCTAAGAAAAGAAAGGTGAAGATATGAACAACAGAAACATAAAACAACATATTATGTACAAGCTAATGACAAAAACAAAAACATAATGAAACTAAATAATCAATTTACAAGGCTTCAGCGTGCAGGGGCGCTCTGCCACTTCAGCCAATCAAATAATCACACGCCTATCTTCAGAAAAGTCTTCTCATGTATTAAAACAACAACTTATAAAATAGTGGGGTGATAAGATAACCAACAGCGCGGAAATGACATAAACAATTCAAGGTTCATACACATCAAAAAGCTTTTTATTATAGCGTTCAATGACGCATTATTTATAATGCAAAAATACTACAGCTAACTAACAACTTATACGCTATTAACTCGTTGCCATAGACATGCAGATCTCTTCAGCCGAGATCTGCTGTAACTGTCGTCATGTTTCTTAAATCTTCGGAGTGGTTGGCTGTTAGATTCATGTTTTAGGAACGATCTCCAGGTGTGCTGGTGCCTTTGTGAGCTGAGAACTATGCCATGTATCATTCACATACCCAAAACAGTGACGTGCCACCGCTGAACTCTTTGGCTAGCCTTGTCTTTGACTTTGGTTGACCGCGGCCTCTCATGGATGATTTGGCCGATTTGAAGGGACACGTTCCATGTCGCCGCCACTTGGAGCTTACCCATGTAGCTCATTTCTTCAGAGGACACCTGGAGCATAGCATTTAAGAAAATAGCTACGGAATCCTGTGCTGGCTGAGGAAACTTGTGCTGGCTGCGGAAACTAACAAGTTTCCGCAACTGCATGAACAAAAAAACCAAACGAAACAACAGTCATAAGTATAGTCAAAAAACCATATAAACAATCCTTTTTAGACTATAATGCAATGATTTAACCACTGGATGAATGAAGTGAGTGGAGAATGAGGGCTAAGAGGGTGTATAGGAAGGTGCAAGGTTGAGGCTCAACAGTACCCTTTTCAATATCAGCATTAACGACCATCTCTTTTTCACATAAGAACCATTCTTTTACATGACTTTGAGGACGACTAAATTTCCCTCTTCATCTCATTTCCTACAACACTTCTCAGGCTCTCATTTCCTTAGATCATAATGAATGCACCATTTCATTCAACAGTTGGCCTCTCACATTTTGACATTGTTTTATACCATTTTCGCAATCCCCCAATTTCATTTACCCTACATCAAGACTAGCCAAAGGGGCCCCCATTATCTATAGTTACTTCCCTGCACCACCATGCATGCCATCGCATAATTGGGGAACCCATATCTCTAACTTTACATCCCAAAACCACTTTTAAATTATTTTGGAAATCATGCAAACTCTTTTTTAGAAACAAATCCTCAACCATATTTTTGTGTCTATTATCCAATAACAATTCGTAGTTGTCATTAGTGGGAGTTCACCTCAAATACCATTTGATCAAATTAATTTGATGTCGTATCACCTTGACACTTCCCAGAAAATAATTATATTGCAACCATTTATCATTGTCAGTTCAAACAATCATTTATACCACCCCTAGATGTCCTCTTGACTCTAGGAGCCTACCCCTTCATAGTTTTTTTTTTTTTTTTACTGTTGCCACTGGAACTTACACTCCAACTTTGGGCAGTTTCTAGTGTTACTTATGCATTGTCAACCTCAGCCATTATTCCTTTGACTTACCTCACCTATTTCGGTACCTATATCATCTTCATGTGGATATCCTAGAACCTTCATTTCATATGGTCAATGCTTATTTTCTACCGACAGCGACACTCATTTTCTAAAATCTAAGCAATACCTTAGTTGTTCCCTTGATTACGGGACAACCTCAAGTGAACAATGGGAAACATCATTTACAATTTATTTCATCCGTCCCTCTAATGTTCGACACCCACATAGTTTTCACATCAACAGTGTATTATAGTTGTTTTTCTTTTATTTGGTTGAAGGTCCCTGCGTTTGGATCACACTCCCTCTACCAATTCCTTCTAATTAATGCATGGGGAACCCATTACAACCTTTTTGTAGATTTGTACCCAAGGGAAAAATAAATTTTCTTTTTCAACATACAACACATAAGCTTCTTACCATTTATTTGACAAGATTATTTCCTCAGTACTTGTAATATGATAGTCAAAGTAATGATCATGAGCATGGGATGTGCTCGCCTCATACAGGCACCTTTTGTATAGAAATTATATTACCATGGTGTTCTTCTATTTCTCATTAAGGATTTCCTTGATTCTTTGCTCACAAGGAACTCTCTCTTGAGAAGTCAACAGGACTCACTGTCAAGAATGATAAAACATGATGTATTTCTAATGTATTTCAGCTACAAGTTTTCTCCTAACCTCAAATATTAGGGAAGAACTGTTATTATGGAAAAAGTGTACACACAATTGTCTAATTCATGCCACACTCAACAAAAAACCAACATGTACAGGTGTATTAATTTCCACTAAAAGAATCATGGAACCCTAAAGATCAAATGTTGTCTAAAGTTCCATTTAAAAGATCAAATCGTGTGAGCACATAAAGTGGTTTTTCCACAGACCATGTAGTTGTTTCGTCGAGAGTGATGCAGATCCACCCATGTGAAAACTGAACAATCTGTGGATCACATCACATTGAATGGAAAACAATTCTCCGACAGGTCAAGATTGGATGCCATTTTTAGGCCTATCATGCTTTAATTGTGAAGTACCATGTCTCCTACCAATATCTCATCTCATTAATGGCTTAAGGAGGAGCCATGAGATTATTTTTATTATATGGAGAATGAGGGCCAAGACAAAGAAGAAGTGAGGGCAATGTTATGTTGCCAAAAATTGTTGGAGCAATTAGCATTACCTTGCTAATATAATTCACCATTTGAGAGTTTTCTATAGCTTCTTTGAGAGAGAATTTCTTTGCAAAAGGATTGGAGAAAAGGAAACTCCTCATTGAGTGTTAGAGAGAACCATTGCTCACCATGGCCCTTTTCAAGTGTCTTGAAACTTATCTATTGTATCTCTACCAACAACTAATAAAGAGGATATTTTTCTTTTCTCTTGTGTTTTTTTGTTTCTTGTTTTATTCATTGTTCAAGTGTGTAATTTATTCTTTGTTTTCATTTATTACATTGCGCTTTTGTCTTATGTATAACATCTGGAAGTTTGATTGTGGGATTCCTTGTGGGTGACAACCAAGGTGCATAGAAAGAAGGAATATGGGACACTATTTCTCTAAATTCCATACTATACAGATCATTATTGGCACAACCTAGAAAAGGATTGGGGTAAAATGGTGTCCCACTATTAGTCCTTCCAAAATTATTGATGCTCTTATTATACTAGAATGAATTTCTTTTAGAGCATGCAACAAACAACCAGTTTTATTGTCCTTATAGTCCTTACTACATTGGAGCTTATCACATTACATATTTATCTCCATCTATAAATATGATTTTACATTAGGTGATATAATATGGATGTTATGGGTTTGACTAATAATACCTACGGTTAATTAATATAAGGAACTACGATGTTTTTCCTTGTAGCCTTATTCTTTTTTTCATCAATAACTAAGTTGAGCTCCCAAAGTATATGATATAACTCCAAAACTTCAAATTTTTTGCATGTGTATTGGATCCCAACTAAAATAGAAGTGAGGCGGATATCTAAAGAAGAATATTTTGAAACCATATGTTTGAGAATCATACTAGAGTCTCCAAACATTATTAACTTCCTTATCGGCAAGCTAGTTGATAAATTGAGACATTGTAAACATTTGTATGCTTCTTTCTGGTTATTTCATAAGGATGAATGACTCCATTCATAAGTGGAATCAATTGTTTCCCTAGGGTTAGTGAAAGAGACATTTTTTAATTGAAGAAAAATTATAGGTAGGTATTGGTTGTGGGGACAAGGTGCTTGAGGTATGCATAGGTGATAAGTATTACAAAGGTTTTATAAGTATTAGGTAAAAGTATTGAACTAAAGAAAGGGTCATCTTATTATTGTAGCATATTACTATATGGAATGTTTATACACTTATTTACTAACAGTTCAGTTATTTGTATGATTAATGATATTATAAGTACAAAGGGTAGAAATAAAAGGAGGTATTAAAACTCCACGGGGTCTTGGATAGATGGTGATTAGGTGCTATGTTAAGCCACTCCTTGATGTGAACTCACGGTGGAATTCCCCACCCCAATCAGGGTGATATATTGGACATGATGAATATGTAATCCTACCAAGATTACAAAAAAAAGATGTATTAAAAATGCTACGAAGAAATTGAAAGCCTGCAATATCTAAACAGTAATGAGAATTTTTAAGTAGATAGATGGATTGAGTGGAGCCTCAACAAAATGAAACAGAATGACTTCTTACTTGTTTTAATCCATATCAAAAACATGCTACTATATTTTGTTTTTTTATTTTAGCATCTATTTTATATATTCCATTCTTTAGAAATAAGTTAATATTTTCTTTAAAAATAACTAACATTCCTTACATTTGAGGGAGAAATATAGTAATTAATTCACTTGAACATGCAAATATATTTCCTAAATCCTTATCCTCACAAAATAATATTTTTCCAATTTGATAGGTATTTTTCCATTAAATCTTAAATATTTTTCTTTGGTAAGATTTTTTTTTTCATTTAATTATAACCAAACGAAAACACACATTATTTCCTACCCTATTTTGTCTCTAGTGGGACTAGACTAGTGGTAGTGCCAAGTTTCTTCACCATCTAAAACTATTTTATGTCATGAAAAGTTGAAACTAAAAGAATTTTATGGTGTTGCCTTAATCCAACCAAAACAACTATGGACCTTAAACTAAAAAACCAAATAGAAAGAGTATAAAAAATAGGGAGAATTGAATGCATTAACTAGTCTTGATGGGGACTTCCTCTCTAACCACTATCATTTCCTTGTTTCTTCTTGGTAAACAACCTAGGTCTAGGGGAAAACCAAATTGAACTTCTATGGACTCTAGTCATCGGTCTAGCCCTTGGGTTATCAGTTCAATCTCATCTAGAATGAGTATAATCTCTTTTCTTGTTATATTCTTGTCCACCAAAACGTGTCCCATGAAAAACATGAGATACTAATGTATGTCAATTGCATGAATGTAGTGGTTAAATATCCCTTTGATGTGACCAACATCTAGTATCCAATCAATGAATTTCCTTGAAACTTCCATGTCCGAGAGACATCCTCACTTACCAACAATTTATCGCTTGTCATAGGCAATTTTTTCCTATATTTTCATTGGTTTTTTTCTATATATTTTCTAACCAAAGGATTATTAGTGTTTGGGCTAAAGCCTGCCTCAATTCCCTATAAAAATCCACTCCTCTTCTTGACCTAACTCACTATCTTGGTGTAATTACGCCTCCCCTCACATCTACCCACTTTCACCGGCTTACCCGGGGTAAACATGAGATGAGGGGCTACTATGAAAAGACTTAACCTCCTAGGTGACATTAAGGAAGTGGAATCATTATAAATCCACAACACACACTTGCTATACCTACTACAACACTCGTAGAAGCCTTCTTAGTCATCCCCATGACTAGTCCCTAGGTCCACTAATCTTTTTTGTGCATCAAACCCTTAGGCTCTCCCTTGATATGGGCAAGGATGCGTCTAGGAGGCTCTAGATGTTCCCACAGAAAGGCATGGGTGCATATGGGGAACTTTCTCCTCAGTCCTCTGCTAGTGAATCTAGGATTTGTGCCACTTTTCAAGCCCAAAATCCATGTCACTACCCAGAAACCACTGTAGCTTTTAGAATCCATAATTTACATGACAAAAATACTTGCAAGCCAAAATCTGGCTCTAAGACTAGGCCTAACCATCCCCAGCCATGACTGACATGTTTTCAAACACTTGGAATCAATGCAATCTATAGGACATGAAAACAAGACAGAAAATAAATGACTGATAACTCATATGATCCTTGAAAAGAAGGATCACCACCCTCTTCCCTTAACTGTTTTGACATCAATTTTTTCTTGCATCCATTGTCCTTTCAGTTATAAGTAAATAAATGAAATAACCATGACTATAACCATTCATATAACCAAAATTAAACCATGTAAGTAACAATGAGGGAAAAACCATTAAGGCCACATACTAACAAGTACAAAAGCAAGAGAACTTAGCTTTTATTAAACATAGGCAAGAGTCGACCAGGTTCAGGACTTCCATGTATCACCTGACCATAGACACGGTTGAACAAAATATTTCTTTCGACCAGTCACCCGCATGCCATATTCCAAGCATGAATGTGGAATCTCATGGATAAACCAATCCAAAACCAACCAAGGGAATCCAGAGCTTAAACCACCTCCACCCTCACCAAATTGTGATCTCACAAAAACCGGCACCGAGATCACAAAACCAAACCAAGCTTGGAATGCGCCCAGAATACATCACTATCCTTGAGGAATTTTTAGTCTCCTTGTCTCTCAGGCTTTACCACAATTCACACCAGATCACTAGGCCCTAAACTAAAACTTTGCCCTTAGGATTTACCATGTATCCTGCCAAAACCAGTCAAGGGATTCCTAGGCCTTTGGGAATTTTTTAGAGACCACCTCCACCCCGGATTCTGAAACCATCCAATAATTCCAAAGCTCAAAACCAAGAAAACAATCCCATCACATCATGGATATCCAGAAAAGGGCAAGGCAAGGCTAAAAACCACTATCATAACTGGCAAGACCATGCCACCAACAACTAGAGAACCAAATACCAACCTACAAATCCATGCATGTCAAAACCAGCTACGAAATCACACATGCAATATTTTACTTGCAATTATTCCTACTGAATATTCTTGATCCTTCTAGTCCTTGCTTTCTCTTTGCTTTCCTTCATTTTTCTTTTCCTTCCTTTACGTTTGTTCCCTTCCTTGCTCCAAGCTAGAATGCTCCATGAAAACTCTAAGTGTCCAAGAGTGAGAGAGAGAGAGAGAGAATAATGAGAGAGCTCCAAAACTAAATTGACAAAATGTTACAGTCACCAAGCCTTAGAAAAATCTTTCCAACTAATCCTCAAAAGAATTTTTATCAATGAGGCCTCTATTTTCTTCATTTCTTATTAATTTCCTTCAATTTCCTCCTCACAAGCAACCTTTTACCCTTCACCTTCCTTTTCTCCTAATTTCGTTTATTTTCATAAATAAAATGCCAATAAATTCCTCATTCCTTTCTAAAGCCTTTTCCATTTCCTTTGCCAATTTTCATAGTGATAATAAACCAATGTGACACCCCACTATGATGTCTTTCCCAACTTTCATCTTGGAATAAGTGACCCTTAACTATGGTCTTATTGTTCCTTTATTAACTCTTATTACATGAACTTTTAACCAGTGGTTGTTACAAACCCCTCCCCCTTGGGGAACATCATCCTCCATGTTAAACCACATCAAGACCTTAACAAAACCGTTGAAAAGAAAACATACTTCCCATGGAGTTTTATAACTTAGCTCATTGTAGTATTTATAATGAATGCCCTGCTCAAAAAGAAATCATCATGAAAACATGACAAGATAACAACTATACCACTTATTATAGATTTATAACACATCTTATTATGATATTTACAATAATAACCACATAAACACATATGCACATTTTCTAAACCAACAAATAAAATGATAGGATGCATGCATATGAAACAAGGGAATCCAGAGGCTTACACCTCCACCCTCAAAAGTAATTCTAGGATTCACTTCCTTCCTAGGAAGTCCAGAGTCCACTTCCAAAGTCAAAGTTTCATCCAATGTTTAGTGCTATAATCCTGTGCCACTTTCCTTATCATCAAAGAATTATCAACTCATTGTTCCAGGGTAGACTCCTAATGTGCATCTTATTCCATCTAGAAATGCCAATGACCAAAACAAATCCATCCCCAACCTTCCTTTCTCTGCTACACAGTCCCTTGAGAAATTTGGTCACCCCCTTCTATGCAGTCACCCACCTTCCATGTTCCCTGGCATCCCTTATCCTGGGCGATCCATCCCTTGGCAAGGCTTCCTCGCATCGGAAGATTAAATAACCAAGGGATATACCTACCTCAATGCCATTATATTGGTCATAGCATGCTCAAGGAAATCAACAGACACTATTGGGTACCAGTGCCCCATAATAGCCCTACTCCTAAAGTGGTTTACCAACATACTAATGCATATTCTAATTCCTTTTGTAATTCATGTTGATTCTTGTAGTTAGTTTCAACCACCCAACCAGGCATTTCTATGCTTCCTATAACAAGCACATACCTTCCATTAGATTTATAATAAATTGAAATAAATTCACATCATACCTCATTGGTAGCTCATCAATAAGGTACACTTGTAATCATGTTTAATTGCTATCACAATAAGTCGAACTAACATCTTTGATAAAAACATTATGTATAAACATATTAAATTAGGTTAGCCCAAAAGACAATCATCATAAATCAAAATCATGAATCACATGCAATCATCATAAACCAGAATCATAGATCACATATAACCATCATAAATCATATGTGTAATAAAATGGAAATAAAATATTAATACTTATCCTTTAATAAATCCTTAGCTTCTACCTTTGTCCTTATTCGATATGCACATTAGATTAGTTTCCACACCCCACAAACACCCAGTGCCTTCTCCTCAACCATGTATACACATAATGTTCATCACACACATACAACACCATGAATTACATGCACCTACACCTAAAATACCACACATACGCCTGCACCCAGTGTACAACACAACACAATACATACTCCTACATCTAATGCACACCACAACGCAATACATACACCTACACCTGGTGTAGAATAACACAAATTCATACACATGGTATAACACAATGAATACATATGCCACGATGTTAGGTCCCTATACTAATAGTGTAACTCCTTATTGTTATTAGTACAACCCCCTTATTATATTTTTGTGCCCATGTAGTCCACATATTGTTATTATTGTGCCCTTACATTATTATTGTTATGTTGGCTCTGATTATATTATGTCCCCTTAGACTCCTATATATAGAAAGGAAGTCTTTTCAATTGTATCATCCAAGAATTTTTCATTTGTGTAATTTAAAGGAGGTTTCCCCCTCGAAGAGGCTTATTTCTAAGGCATTCATCTATCTTTTTGTGAGCTAGTTTCCTAACATTTGGTATCATAGTGTGGATTCTAGGGTTTCGTTGCCCCAAATAGGTCATCATGGAATTTTTTCTATAATGCTTTCACTACAAAGTTTCAGAATATACAAAAAAAATCCATTTGAGAAGAAATCAGTCTGAACCTCACATCCAAATTTCAAATCCTGTGTCGCTACATTTTCGGAGATATAATCTGAGGAATTTAGGGTTTTTAAAGACACCCTAATTACATTCCAAATAGGTCATCTTGGGAAAATTGTCATAACTTTTGTTCTGAGCATCAAATTGAAATTTCATAAGAAGTTTCAGAAATAGGACTACCTGTAGTTTTCTGTATATCAGTTTTACTAAGGTCGAAACGCTAACTACACAATGCACATACATAGTACCACATTCCTACAAAACAACATGTATGACACACACATAATACAACATGTACACCATTGCCATATGGACAGGATGTACATAATACCATCTATACATAGCACCACCTGCATAATGCATACACATCACCACATGTACACTGCACCACATGTACAACATGTACACAATACCACATGTACGGAGTACCACATGCATGACATGTACATGAAACCACATGTACACAACATCACATGTACAACATGCGCACAACCTCACATGTACAACATGCACACAGCACCACATGTAGAATCATGCACACAACACCATATGTACATAGTACCACTTGTACAACATGCACAAAACTGTATGTACATATCACTTCATATAAAATATGTACATAGCATCATATGTACACAACACTAGATATCCAACATGTGCAGAACACCATATATCCATCATGCGCACAATACGAGATGTACACAACACCGCATATCCAACATGTACACAACACCATCTATAACTAGCACTGCATATGAAATATGCACATAACACCATAGGTAGAATCATTAAATATAAAATATGCACAAAATATACACAACAGTAGCACTACACCTCCAATACCACACTATCTCTACCAAGAAACCTTTCTTCTCGTGTCTCTACATCAACCATGCTTATCCTAGCATGTCGCAGATCATGATGTTTTCATTCCGTTGATGTATCTCTTAGCATTATCTTGTCCATAACATAAAAATAGACATAGCATAATCAGACATCCATATCCACATGATGCTAACCTCGGAGATCTACTAGGCTACTCTTCCCACTTGATTCCTCGTGAACTAGGAATCTCTTCATGTCATTCACCTACATAAAAAATCATTCCTCTGTAAGAATGATTCTTGATGAGCCTATCAGACAATGATATTCATACATACATACATACATAGACACACACACACACACACACACACACACATACATATATATACACATCAACATAAAGCAATCATGATCCTATCAAACAACAACATATATACATACATATATACATGCATATATATAAACATTAGCATAAACATGATCACAACATAATTACGAGATAGCATAAGGTCAAGGTTAAGAGAACTCCCTTTATCGATGTACAACATGCACAAAATTGGAACAATTGTTTCCAACATAGCGAAGGCATCTGACACATTATGTCCAATTACTTTACCTATCTTATTACCTTTCTCATGATTGTTCTTCCATCATTCTTTTATCCCAACAGACCCAACAAACTGAACTAGTTGTTATACTCTTGCCTTTAGATACCCTTATACATGCACCAACTTCATCCAAGTCTTTCCTTACCTGTTGGGTTTCACACATATCTCCTAGAATTCCATCAACTTTCTTCTTTCCCAACCAATTTCCAAGACCCTCAAAACATAAAAGGTAAGAACAAGAAATAAACAAGAAGAAAATCCTGAACACCAATAACAATATGACACCACAGTCAAAGTGGCATGATCATGCACTAGATATAATGATACTGCAAATCAAGTGCAAGTAAATCACAAGGTACCAAAAGCACAAGACTCTCAACAGACACCATGACTCAAACAATATGGGTTTCCAGTGCTTCGAAGGGTAATATCAACCTGGCCTTCTTCAATATTCCATGGAAATTTCTTTTCCATGCAATTCTCTGTATCATACTTCCATAACACATAATTCTTAGTGCCTAAGTAATCATAACAACATACTAGTTACCTTACCCTGTCATACTAATCCCAAGCATGTTACCCTGAAACTGCTCACACATGTCAACCACATGTTCCAAATATCAAGAAAATCATATCTATCAATTTGAAATCAACCTTTACAAAGACTAAAAATCATGTCATAATCCATAGTCAACTCATATTCATTAGACATAATGCTACAACTGTTATCTATTACACTCAAGTACATGTCAGTTATCTCAACACATATGTGTCAGTAAAACCATCTTAAAAGAAGATCATTTCTTGATGAAATCTTATAGACACATACTCATATCATGCGATTAATAAAAAATTCAACAACAGATGGATGACATAATAGACACCAATACTCAAATGCCAAATAGACGACATAATTAAACATTCATGCACAAAGTAGATGACATAAGCAAGCTCGTAACTTAATGTATCTCAAGGGAGGCTATCTTGTATGCACAATCAATCTAGTTAGCACAATACAACTTCACAACACATCAATTCAAACACAAATAAGATAATGATATCCATAACAGTAACTAACAAACATGTTCACGTCATAAGCTCATAAACATTTTTCGTTCATGCATAACAATCACATATGTATGATCAGTCTAGACTAGTACAACACAATGTCACAAACAAGTCGACTCATACCTTAATGTCATAACCCTAACCATCTGCATAGTTGAATCCAATTTAGCATGATACATATAACATCAAGATATTAATTCTATTACCCTAATCATCAGGTTAACTTATAATGACAATAAGTTAACATATACGATACTCATCAACAACATATAACATAATCATCAATTTAACTATTATATAATAATCAACAAGTTAACATATAACATACTTATCAATAACATATAACATAATCGTCGAGTTAACTATCATATAACAATAATAGAAATGCATACAACCACAAGTTAATATCATTCATGACTATCTGACACATGTGCATATGAATACACTAATTAACTAGAATTTATCATACATGTAACCATAATAATAATAGAATGACAAGAATATAAGTAACCCTAATGATTATAAAAAAAATTAACCAACATACCTCCATGCCGACCATACAAGCCTATATGATGATCTGGCCTTACCCTGAAGTCCATTGTTGCAACTTCACTTTAATGATCTGCATCTCTTGCTCTATCTCAGTCGATACATTAGCATCATAACATACCAATATCATCATTATGACCTAATTGCATACAATGACCTTATGCACAACAACCTTCACCATGAAAATTCATGCCTAACAACATATAGACACCGACATGCATAAAAAATGGATATACAACAATACACTCATGATGACACATCCCATAACAACACCATCAACCTTAACATGAAGACATCACTACAACCATGATCAACACCTAGCAAATGAAACAAGCACATGGTCTTACAACACAAAAAACACATATGATGCCTACATGAATGCATGACCAACAGATAGCCCATCCAGTCTGAGGGTGAACCATGCTCTGATACAACACTATGGTATTAGATATGACCCAAAGACAGCACAACCCACTCTGATACCAACCTGTAATGACATCTCGCCTCATATATACCCACTTTCACTAGCTTACCCAGGGTACAAATGAGTTGAGGGGCTACTATGAAAAGACTTGACCTCCTAGGTGACCTTAATGAAGTGGAATTGATGGAAACCCACAATAAAGACCTTATATACATGCTACAAGACTCCCATAAGCCTTACCAATAATCCCCATGACCAGTCTTTGGGTCCATTGATATTTTCAGTGCATCAAACCCCTTGACGCTCCCTTGATATGGGCAAGGGTGCATCTGGGAGGCTTCAAACGCTCCCACAACAAGGCATGGGTGTGTTTGGGTACTTTTCTCCTTAATCCTATCCCTATGACTCTAGGATTTGTGCCAATTTTCAAGCCCATAATCTAGGTCACTACCCAGAAACCCCTATAGGTTTCAAAAGCCAAAATTTACATGACAACAAGACTTGCAAGCCAAAAAATAGCTCCAAGACCAAGCATGACCATCCCTGTTATGAAACTAGCTCAAAAAAAGATAGAAAAGATAGTTGAACGCCTTAGAATTCAGCCTCTTCGAGGGGGCAACCTCCTTTACATTACACAAATGAACAATTCTTGGATGATACAAATGACAAAACCTTCTTTCCATATATAGGAGTCTAAGGGGTCACAATATAACCAAGCCAACCTAACAATAATAATATAAAGGAAAAAAAATAACAATAGAGGGATTATATGGGGCACAGTAATAACAATATGGGGACAATAGGGGCAAACCAATATTAATAAAGGATACAACTACAATAGTAATGGGGGCATCACTAGTATTATAGGGACCTAATGTGTCCCTCTCCTTCAAAAAAGAGTTGTCCTCAACGCTTGAGTAGTTCTGGATGCTTCTGTATAAAATTCTCATCCTCCCATGTGGAATCTTCAGCAGATAAGTTCTTCCACCTAATGAGATACTTTGAAATGGATTGATTTCGTAGTTGTTGAGTTCTTGTTTCTATGACTGCTTCTGGTTCCAATATAATTTTTCCTTCCACGTCAAGTTCTAGCAATATTGTTTGAACTGGGAGCTTGTTGCCTATAACCTTCTTTAAACATGAAACATGGAAAACTGGATGCACTCGAGAAGCTACAGGAAGATCCAATCTGTATGCCATAGTACCAATATTTTGCAACACCTTGTACAAACCATAATACTTTGGTGAAAATTTATTATCCTTCTTAGCTTGCTTGAGGGACATTTGTTTATATGGTTGTAGCCGTAGGAATACCTAGTTACCTACATCAAAACTTCTTTCACTATGATGTCGATCTTCCTGTTGTTTCATTCTATTCTGTGCCAACACGAGGTTATCCTTTAAGAGTTGGAGGACTTGTTGTTGATGTTCGATGTGATGTTCCACTGGTTGAACCTTAGAATTTTCTCTTAAATATGATGTGATGGATGGTGGCTGATACCCATAAAGTGCCATAAATGGGGTCATTTTTGTTGCTGTATGGAAGGAAATGTTATACAACCATTCAGCCAGAGGCAACCATTTGACCCATTGTGTCTGTTTATCAGATACAAGCAACGAAGATATCCTTCCAAACATTTGTTTACTGTCTCAGTTTGCCCATCATATTGAGGATGATAAGATGAGCTATGAGCTAACTGAGTACCAAGACAAGAAAATAATTCTGTCCAAAAATTTCCAGTGAAAATGGGATCTCTGTCACTTACAATCATCTTTGGGTTTCCATGTAGCTTTTGAATTGTTTCCATAAATGCACTAGAAACTGTACTGGCTTTAAATGGATGTGATAATGCACAAAAGTGTGCGCACTTGGTAAGTTTGTCAACTACCACC